>SSSI01002589.1:0-34577 GCA_004796505.1 Oryzaephilus surinamensis
ATAGGGGTCAACAAATTTACAATCTAATAATGAAAAAGAATATTTCACTTTTGTAATAATATATTCCGTTTGATTATGGAATTCTTTTTGTTTATAAATGTAAATTTAAATCAAAATGGTAGAACCCTTGACTTTTGATAAATATTATTGCATAAATATGGTATGACTATGAATCGTGAAATAAAATAAATTGGTCTACATGGAGAAACACACAAACACACAAATACATATAATATCATATATGATCTACGGTACAACACACCCACTGACTTTATATATTAATGTAAAATGACACCGTGAAGACGCCAAGAGAGTTTGTCACTTCTTGTGGTTTACCGCTTCGTCGAGTTCCTCGGTTAACATAGTTCAGAAAACGCACGGAGGTATGAAGATAAAATAATATGCACATATATTAAATCCACCTATATATGTATATACAGAATACACACCTTTTATGTTCATTCGCTAAAAAGTTTTCCAGCAACAAAATTTGTTCGACCCAGTAAATAAATTAAAAGAAAAGAACAAATAATAAAATTAACTAATTTTTGTAACAAAGGCCCTTGGGACGTTTCAAGAACAACTTGTCATTTCAACTTGTGGTGGGAGGATGCGACACCGACCGGTATAAGTTAATAACCCGTGTTGGAAAATTACTTAATTAAGACTTTCAAGAAAAATGTAAATAACAATAATTTAATTCGTATTATAAAAAAATATTTTCTTTTATTGTCTACACAATTCTTGCGTCACGGTGAATTAACTTAATACTTGTCTAATTTTTTTTTATTACTATATAATAAGACGAAAAACGTGTGTAATTGTTGACAATGTAATGAGAATAATTAACTTCATTATATTTGATACTTGGTGACATAATTTAGTAAATTGGCACGTCGGTGAGTAAAAGTAAACAGAAAATATAAATGAGAGCAGTTTCCAATTTAAAATTAGACATTTTGCGGTGTAAATGCTTGTTAGTAAAAGTACCATAAAAATCCACATTAACAACTATACAGCTTCATCTTTTCACAATTAAAATCAAAATTCCAAACATGATTTACGACAATTTCCAGCATTATCCACGTACATTTACAGCTTTTAATCATTTCAATAAAATTGACAAAAATATGCCACGACCCATATAATACAATAAGTAAAACATTCTTATATTTTTCTAAAATGTAATTGTCACTTTTATGGCTTCATTATCAGTATGTAAAGGCGAATTCCATGTCTTCAAAATGTTGGAATTGTTGTTTGTCCACTTAACACATGTGGAATACTTAGCGGTGAAGCCAATCCACATTACCATATAAATGTAAACATAATATACCATATAAAACAGTGTAAAAAACATATACGAAACGATTAAGTTTTACAGTTTACGATGCCACATAAAGATACAAATTGATATTAATTATTCAACATTATTTTGTATTTCATTCATTCATAAATATTGATATGTATGCATTAATCTGAATTATTTTTTTATAATAATTGCCCTATTTAATATGCATGTCAATTACGTATATAAAATAGACAATAACTGATTTATTGTGTCTAATATCAATTTGTATTGTCTCTTAATAAAACGGTCACAATTTATTATTGTTGATACAAATTACTTGAAGTACATACACATTCAAAACAACTATGTTTTCTTATAAAACTTTTAATTCTTTATATTTATAAATATCATATCAAAACAACAACATTCATCCATTTAATCAGCATTGTATATATTCATGGAATTATGTAAAAATATTATTCTTTTGCATATAAACAACAACTACTGGTATTGTTTAAATAAATATTTATAATTAATTCAATTTCTTTGAACTAATTTGTTAATAATAATGGTATTATTCTTGTAATCAATTTAATTAAATATATACGAGTATATTGGAAATAACACAACTAATACATTTCATTATATTTATTTATAACGAATGAAAATTATTATTTTGAAAGCTTTGAAATTAGTTTATTTCCATAACAACGACAATGGGTATAAATATGTATCCATAGCAACAGATTTGAGCACGTGTTTATTTCCATAGTAACGACTGCTACATGTGCTGTTTTTGTCATAGCAACGTGCGTTGCTAAGGAGATGAAAACAGTGCGTTTCTACGGAATATGTATCCATAGCAACAGATTTAAGCACGAATTTATTGCCACAACAACGATTTTGAATACATTTCTGTCCATGCATGGGAATATACATATTTGAAATTATTATTTTTGCATTTATTTTTTTAAAAACACTTGTTTTGTCATGAATAATTATTCGAAATTAATATACGTTTATATTTTTAATATAAATAATAATTCCGTTGTAATAATTTACACCTGAATTAATTATTTATTATTGACTAGCAAATAAATATTGTATTAATAAATTGAAAAACTATCTTATCTTTGGCAAATATCAAATATGAAAGAATTTTTATAAGATATGTCCCAAACATGAATATTTTTTCTCAAATTTTGTGTAAATATTAAAAATATTCAGAAGCCAAGTTATATTTCATAGTTGAATTAAAAACATATAAATTAAGATATATTATTATAATGCTTTAGCTGCAATTAAGAAGTCAAGAAAAACGACGATTAATAAATTTCTCTGTCAAATGCCGTTCAGAATTTATTATAAAACCATTATTTATTTTTATAGGAATCTGTTGGTAATATAATATGATTTTTTTGTATACAAAAATCTTTGAATAAGAAGAGATTTTATTACATTTTATTACACACTCATGTAGAATAAAAATCTTTTTATAATAAAGCAAAAGGCACCAATAAAACGGTTTCCAACTAATAAAATTACGAATAACCATTACACATATTAAATTGTAAAGTTGAAAAAAAATGTTTAATTAATGTAAGTGTCGGCTAATCTGACACATGTCTCTATTTCATATGGGTTGTATGAAAGATTGAATAGAAAAAAATTATTGTACTGGTTTGTGGTGGCATAGCCCATAAAGGGAAGTTGGTAGGGCATTCCAAAAAGGGCAAACACATGTTAACATTCTCAGAGAGTTCCCACAAGCACTTAAATTACAAGATTTTGATCTTAGTGAAGCTGAAAACCACTACCACCATCACCACCACCACCCCCACATGCAATTCTCTTTTTCAAAACTCGTTCAACAATATTTCGCTAATTGTTTTTTAGAAATAAATGAAAAAATCGTCCTAATTAAAAATAATTTCGCATCAAAGCTGCACACTTAAAACATGGTGTGTGCACATTTCTTGTTTTTATAGCATATATATGAAAAGATTTATAAAGAACGTAAAAAGAGGCAATTAAGTATAAAATAAAATCATGTCGTAACAAATCTCTGTATAAATATAAAAGGGGAATTTTTTTATATGCCAATGGAGAGAGAAAAGAGTAAAACCTTATTACTTGGATGTTAGTCATTTTTCTACAGTTTTATTATTACGGGCGTGCCGCGGACGTTAAGAATTTTTCGAAATAAAATAAAGGACTCACACACAAAAACAAAAGACGAAAAAATAAATGTGTAGGTAGGTGGGCGTAAGCGGGGGGGTCACAAAAACACAAAATGACAAAGGACGCTCTTCTCTTTCTCAAAGGATTTAGGTTTTTATGATCCCAAAGCTTGACGGAAAAGGGAAACTGAATCATCTCTCTCTCCCTCGTCTGCTATATGTATTTAAATGTACAGCAATAAAAAATTTGTATGCATTAATAAAATTATATCTCATAGAATTCTGGAATGGGTCCGATGTTGTCTCCGAAATTAAACAATTTGGATACGGTTTATCTTAATCGTAAAGCCAACAAAAGACTCTTATTTCATATAAAACATTAAAAACATAGTTTGACAATAAATTTCAGATTATTTTTTCTGTAAATTTTTGATATCATTTTATAATAAATTACGAAAATCGTGTGTAGGGGTCTTTAGAAACACCTGTAGGTATTGTATAATAAAAATAAGTAATATGCCCATTTATTTATAGAAATATTTCGTCACAGTCCTTATTAAAAGTGAATCAAAATGTTTTTAAACACCTGTTAATAACTTGTTTTCATATATACATGTAAAATTTTTGTAAAACTAAATTAAAATGGTCGTGATTTAAAGAGAATAGTAATTATTGTCTTGTAATATAAGAAAACATCTTATTCGTTTCAAAAGCTCATGAGTACCTCGTAATACATAGTCTAAATTATTATTATTATTGTTAAGTTTTCATAGAATTTAATGAGTTTCATCAATTATGTAATAATAAGTTCTATTTATCTATTGTAAGTTTATTAAATACTATTTTCAATAGATTAGGTAATTATCAAAGAAATGAGAAATTTACTTTTCTTTTTGTAGTATTAAATCATCATCTTCATTATTCCAATTATTTCAACAATGAATTTCTATACAGTATTAAGCTTTCATAAAACTTTATTATTGCAATAGATTACTAATGCAAGAGTAGATAAAACTGTTCTTTTTATCAGAAATAAGATAGAAAAATGACTGAATTTAAAAAAGTCAATATTCACTTTTAGAGAAAATGAAATAAATTTTTTAGTTGATTAATTAGAGCTGAAAATGACGGATGGTTGTCATAAAACCTTTCCAATCCCAAAAACCACGAGCTTCAGTTTATACAGGGTTGCTTCCGTTGAGGATGTAATTAAAATAGTAAATAATTTTATGAGTTTTCATTTAGAATTATACACGGCCAACATCCTGCTACACCTCTACAATTCATTCGTGCATAATAGGTATACTCTTAATAATAAAATCCTGACCAAAACTCATAAACTGTACATAGAAATTATATGGCTTATAAAAAATTTAGCACCCCCACAAGGATTCCTCCCGTTTGCATATTATACGGCATGTAAAATGATATGCAAAATATTTTGACATGGGCAACATAATATAAAAAAATCATCAAATTTTTACGATGTTCTACATTATTTAGGATCCCAGGACATTTCAAAACAATCTATGGAAAATAAACGAGCAAGAAGTGAAGCAATGACAAATAAAACAATTTCATTGTATTGCTGACAAGACACAACAAGTGAAGAGAAAATTTTACGATCTCACAACTTTATTGTACACATCTTTTAAATGGATGACAACTGGAGGAAGATGAAACCAGTGAAAAAAGAAACCATTAAAATGATACAAACGCATATAGAAGTGGTTATTAGTTACATTTGGATGGAAAATAAATGTGAATGTTTCCTACAGAATCTAAAACAATCTGTTACATACGTACAAGGCCCGGTCGAGGAAAGTTAATTCGCAAGAATATCAAAACACATGGATTTTCAATTTGTCCTGTCGTCATATTGGATATAAATAATAAAACAACAGGCATAACATCGGTACATTAATTTCGATGTCGACGAAGAAGTATTTTCTGTGTGCGTTTTTCAAAAACAGGTATTTTGCCGGCCTACACGCTGAAAAATTTACAGTGCCCATCGACTACATGTAACAAGAAGTAGCCTGTATGTGTGTCTTGTTTATATAATGATTTTTGTAATATTTTACTATGCTACAAGATTCTCTTTCTTGTTGTGGATGCACTGCTAATTTTGATATTTATTACAGCATCAACAACAAATAAATAATAAATACAATAAAATATTGTATTGTAATTTGAAAACAGGAAACACGTACAGTGTGTAAACATTTTTTAATACCAGCGATGGACTTGATGGCCGAAGAACAAACAATGCATTTATTTCCGGTTCAGGTCCGTTTGGCAAAGTGTATTCAATATAATTTTTGATTTCACTGTGCGGCAAACACTTACACATCGTACATACATATATACAAAAACTAATTACCGTCATTATTTGTGGGTGAAAAAATATAATAAATATACTTAATAACCGACATAAAAATGACAATATCTTTGTTGTGAGCACCTATTAAATAAATTAGTATGCCAGCAATGGTACTGTTGGTGTAGTTGATGTTATCCTCCCTGAATATATATATATTTTTATTTTTCAACCATTTTCTAATGCCCAACAGTCTGTATATACAGGTAGTTGTATGTGTGAATAGTTTTCAAATTATGACACGTTTTAATTTACGACAATAATAACAACTAAAGAGATTTTATCATAATATAATTTTAATTTTTTCCTTAGTTGAAAATTAAGCTGTAATTTTTGATTATATGTAAATTTAACAAAATTAAGTATAATGTGAACATACATTAAAAAAAAAGTAGTATATACAAATTGAAATTTAAATTTTCAGACGGTTTTATTGTCACCTAAATAAACAGAACAATGAAACAATAAAAAGTTTTTCCTTAATATTTTTACGTTTTTATGAAATGTTATGGTTGGTTGTAAAGTTGGTGATTAAAAAATATGTTGTTAAAATGTTCACAAGCCAAAAAACAACGTATAAATTTTTGGCAATAAACACAAATCGATTAACATTTATTTTTAAACAAGTTTTCAATTAAAAAGTTTTATTTGCACCTTGAAATGTACTCTTTCTTCCAATGCCCTTGGAAACAACACCAACAATAACAAAAATATTTATGGCACAATGGAAACATACTTATTTTCCGGACCTATCCAATAGATTTTCCGCTCAAGTGATATTTTAATTATATAAAGCAATAAAACTCGCATTTAATTACAACTCAACGTACATTAAAATTGCAATTTGCAATTTTATAGTGTGTTCCGGGTTTCCAACTTAAGCCTTATTAATTACAACATTATATTGATGCTGGGAAGGCTTGAATGAAATTGAATAATTTTAATAAGCGTTACATTCAGGAAAAAGTATCATATCTGTGTATACCTTGTTTTGTACCATGGTAAGAAGAACTTGAGTATTATCCGGTCGAGAAACGTGTGCCGCAAACGGAAGACACCTTTTTTCTTCTGTATTCAATCCGTTTTTCTTACAATTTGATAAATTACTTCATATATACATGGTGTAAAGTTTTTGCATAAAACAGGATAAGAATTAAATTACTTTATATATTATTCATGTGAAAATGTATTGTTTTTTTATATGTAACTAATTGTAAGTAGGTTCCATTATAACAAAATTAATAGACTTTTTAACTTTGTTAACTGCACACAGGAAAAAAATGAAATTGTTACAGTGAAAGGTTTTAAATAATGAGAATTGTTTTATTAATATTTAAACTAGTTTACACACATAATAACTGCTATAAGTATTGCAATTGCTTTATGCAATATTTTCAATATGATAATAACTATTATAAGTTTGCTGGGAATATATTATATGTCTACAGAGGAGAAAAAAAAATGGTTATTTTACTGTAAATTTCACTAACAACTTTCATAATTGGCAATCAGGTAAATTGATGGCTGGTTGGATGGCAATTGATGGAAAAATTGTAGGTAATGAATTTTAATATAATATACAGGACGATGGTTTTTAAGAATTATAATCGGTGTTAACGGAGATGCAGACAGTGGAACATGTTGGAGTAGTGTTTGGTTGTTGTTGTTGTTGTTGTGTTGTGTATATGAAAACGGGCTTCGGACAACTGGACTGTAAATAACTACGACACGACACACGTATTACATTACATTCAAATACACATTACATATGGCCGCATCTTCGTATTCAATCCTTCAACTTGTCTACAGATTGTTAATGCAATTTTATATGCATTTGTGTGTACTTATTTTGAATATGAATTTTTCATCTATATAAATCTGATTTGTGGTGATGTGTTTGGCGTGTTATGTGTGTGTCTGAATTTTTCAACTTTTCAAAATAAGAGAATTCAACCACACATACTCAACTTAATAATAAACCGAATTCGAAATCAGGCAATCATTTCCGTTTTTCACAAAACATACAACATCTTGAGAGCCATTGACTTTCCAATTGCAATTTTTCCCTTATTTTTTAGTCACTTCACATCAATGACATTTTGTATAAGAAAGTTGAAAAACTTATCAGTGTTTGACTTTTAGCGAGTAAATGCAAGTGTTTACTTTGCAATTTTCTATTACAATGGTTTTTATTTGGCAATATATCAACGATATTCCTAGAAATTAGATATAATAAATTCACTGCATTAAAATATAGGGAGTATCAAATAACCATATTGCAAAATGTAAATAAATTTCATACTCTACGAATGCACAAAAATTTTATAATAAGTCTTTAACAATAATTAATTGATTGTTAAATTTAATAAAATATTGCATGCAAGCACAACAATCAACAGAATGTAATCTATATGTAATTATTTCTTTTTCTTTATTAAATCATTAAAACTGAACCTGTTTTGTAATTAGATATGGCAGATGGATAATTTTCGTATACATTAAAAAAGTGGTAAATAATCAGCAAAAAGCAAAACACTCACATGAATTAACATACCCACATGAAAACAACACACATATCATTTTTCACATTTAATATTGTATTTTAATGGTTAGTTTTTTGACCTGTATATTATACTGTAAAGAAAATAAATGTGAAAAAAACATTTAGAGGTGCGTAAAATTTTCAACACAGAGAAAATCTTTAATTTTATTATTATTACTCATTTTATATGTATAATGTATATGTAGGTATGTATATAATTTGCTATGTACAGAAAATTTATGTAAATGTTTCACAAATTTTAATTGACCATACTTTATTATATATACAGCTCACATATTCAATGCATATTGTCGCACCTTTGTTCACCATTCATTTTTATTACATATTTTTTTTTTGACGGACAGTGCTGTACAAAAACGTAAAACAAAATAATCGTCACGGTCATTTTTCTTACTTTATAATATTATTATTATAGCTTTCGCATACATTGCCTGGAGCTGTAGAAATTTTGAATATTAATTTTGTTATACAAGAGAATTATAAGCAGAACGAATGAGTCCTCTACATATACATACAGGGTGATTTTATTTAAGTTTATAGAATAAATTCTTTTAAACTAATTGAGATATTTTAAAACCAGTCTAGTTTCTGACGTGCATTTCTGTTTGTAAATAAAAACTGATCTAGTTTCTGACACAGTTTTTATTTATAAACACAGAAAGTTTAATGAAGACAAGATAATTTTCCATTTAGTTCAAAACTTTCGATAGCTTTGTGGAAATTCCATTATTCTATAAATTGTACTGCTATCATATTGCAAGCTTAAATAAAAACACTCTGTATATTATATTCTAGAAGTCTAAGTTTAGAAAATATTGTAAATATTGGTGCATTTTATTTTCATCCATTTTAAATGTGTATTAATTTGTAAGATGAACGAACTGAAAAATTTTTTCAATAATTTATTCAAATTGTGCATTTTTAAACTTGTATAATACATCTTGGAATGGCACTTAATCATTTTAAATGCCATTTTATGTTGGCTTATATTGAAATATATGTACGGGTTGCAATAAAATTTACGAATAACTATAATGTTTTAATTTTATTCAGTTTATATGGTAATAAATTAGAGTTATCATCATATTACAATATTGTATCTAATATCATTTTACCTACATTGTAATAGTGAAATTTATAATTATTTATTTGACGCCGGTTCGTGTGCATTGTATACGTATTATTATAGACGTGAAAGTGGCAATAAATAAAATTGTATGAGATTATTTTACAATGTCTACACTTTGGCTGGGTGTCTTATCTGTGATGACATTGAAAATTAGCGTCCATCTTCCACACATGGAATGCAATTAGAGGTATTATTGCAACAATGCATTATTTAAATTTACATACATTCTCGCCGAAGAACGGAATGGCAGATTTTCAAGGTATATAAAAATGTTGAAATGCTGTGTGAAAGATGAAAAGAAAATGATTTTCAAGAAATTCGTATGCAAATGTTTATAAATTTAAAATAATGCCAAACCACACACACGTTTCACACTTCGTAAAATGACATTTTATTATGTGTTTTGCATTCGTTTTACATTCATTGCAACTATAAAATGTAAAATTATAAATTTTGAATTGTTTTGTTGCATTTAAATTTACCTACAAATCAACAAAACAATTCACAACTACATGAGTTCGTTCATTGAATAAATAATTCCGATATTTCAAAATCAAAAAAACGAAAAATGTAGGTCAGGTGTCCGAAAATTAATCAAAAACCATCTGCACCACGTAAATCGTAAATATTTGAAAGAAATTTATTTTCATCAATACGAAAACACATTATAAATTTCTAATATCCAATTTTATATGAAATGCTGCGGATCACAGAAAAGGATACACATTTAATATATCATGAATGCCAGCTTTACTGCCAATCACATGTTTTGGGTAACGAAATTTTATCAGTAAGGATATTAGCTGTTGTAGACTGTATAAATATTGTGTGTGTGTGTGTGTGTGTGTATTATAGCAAGTTGTGTTGCAAGGGGTCGACTCGATCAAGCATCCCTTAGTATATAGTAAGAAAAAGGATCAGATTAATATCGACCTAGCAAACACATTTGTTTCAATATGTTGCCCGCAAATTTGATACAGAAGCATCTCCAGTGACAGTAAATTGAGAACTCTATACCGTTCCCACATGAACCAACACACACACTGTGTTATTAGTTCAAATAGAATGACATATGAGCCATTCGACTTTAATAAAAACTTTATAAACTTCTATTCTTTCATTGTTTTATTTCACGGAAATCCAGCAAATACAAGTATATTCTAAGAATAAACTTATATGTATACTATTATCAGCGTGAAAACAAACTGTAATTTTTCTTTATTGATAATAATAACACATTTTCAATAAATCACTTTTGTACACTGTGTACAAAATAAATAGAACAGATATGTGAAGATTTTCGGCTTTTTGTACCTACTGTATTTTCGTATCCATTTCCTTCGTATAAATTTTAAGAGTGTTTGTTTAGCAAGTGGCAAAATTTTCTTTGATATTAATTTAAGTCTTTAGTAACTGTCAAGTTTAGATCCATGGCGTGAAAAAGGCATCTGCATTGCAAATAAGCAATTCACTTCGGCTTACTGTAGATTCGCAATAAATTAAGAATAGCTTTGAATAAATGGTCATGTTTTATGGGAGGGTTTTACTAATGTTTCTAAACCGCCAGAAAAATTCGTGAACCAGTTATTTGCTTTTATTTCTATATGTGTGCTTTGATCTAAAAATAATTCTAATTACCATTTGAGATAATAAAGTCGTGTAGACGAGATTTGTTCACATTTCGTGTGTTTTTTTTTTATTGAATGAAGCTTTAACTTAATGAACAAGTTTGTGTAATTTTAAATCGTAATTATAGCGGTTGCAAATTATTTTGACTTACATTTAATGTTTTATACACCCTTGGTTTTAATGCTTATTCTACTAATTCGATTTTAATTAACTTGTAAACACATTCTAATGTTGATGTTGTCTAAGCGAGACGTCGTCGTCACGAAATCTCTTTCATTTTATTTTACATCATCATTTCAAATTGTTCTATGCACATATTTAGCTCATTTTACAATTCACGATAACGTATCAATAAATATTTCCTTGAAAGAAATTGATTATTTAATTTTAAACCAACTTTTGACTGATTAAGAGTAGCGCCGAATTTTGCGCGGGAAAAATTGAATTGAAGTTAAAAACTCGGTTTTTTACAAAATGCCCGTTAAAATTTTAATTAGACTTACAGAATCGACTCGATATAGTCTATCAAATAAAAATAATTGCATGTAGCATCTGGAAAAACACAAATGCAAAAGAAAAACTGAACAAGATCAAAGACAGTCAAGGTGATTTTTCCGTTTGTAGTTGCATAAGTTTTCAAAGAAAGCTAATACTTCATATTTATGCATATTATAAAATATGCCTTCTATACGTTCTGAGAAAATTCTTTCTGAGTCCTCTACGTGTTATATTAATAAACTTGTAAACGTATATGAATATGGCGTGTGTTTTTTTTTTGTGTTGCTTTTTTCGTTTTAAAGCATCCGGTAACCAAAGAATCAGCAAATATGTTGTCGTCGGCTAGTTTCTATCGACGATTTTTCTTTGAGCAACTAACATTTGTTTTAACAGGACGAAAGATCATATGTCAACAAGATATTTGTCTTTTTGATGTTTACTAGTCGACTGACTATGAAAACGTCAAAATGGTTGAGTAAATTCGTGTTAAGGAAACATATTCCTGAACTGTAACAATAATGCACAAAAAATAGAACCGTTAGTACATGGAACGTCAATCAAATTAATTAATAATTAATATAAAACTAACACTTAAAATAGATACGCTTATTAATATTAATAACTTTTTGTTGTACAAGTTGAAAACCCATCACTTAAAAATTCCGTATGCAAAAAGAGAACAATAGATTTTCTATGAAAAATGGTAGCTTATTTAAAATTATTAACAAAACTAACACAATAAGTGGATTAGAAAGTAATTTACAGAAATTTCTTTGACAGTTTTATGATTCCTTTCTTACAACTCAATTGTAAAATTTGACCTACTTGCATGTACTTTGTAGCTACAAACAAGAAGAGGCTATTATTGCTATGCAAGAAGGTGTGGAACGAAACTACATATAAGGAGAAAAACGAGAAATCCTTTCAAAGATTGAAAAAGAACATGTTTCTTAGTCGAAAAATTTGCAACTAAAAAAGAACGAAATTTGTTAATTAATGCAGTAAATTCTTTGGAGCATGATCATCAACATTTTTCTTATATGGCCCATGACAGATTACAAACTAATGATAGTTTAGGACTAAAACGTCAATATTGGAGTCAATAAAAACTGTGTGCCGGTGTGACAAATTACACTTGGACTTGTCTTTCAGAGCGAACGCCCTCCAGATGAAATTAAACTGACAGGCTTACAAATTAGCTTAGTTAAAGTTGTGAAATGAGTGAACACTAATTTTGTACCGAGCTCTTGACCTTTACAAGTAGTAATTTGAAACTTAAACATGTGCTTTATTTTCAGTTTATTCCGTCCATTTTTTAATTTTTCCAAATTATTTCAAACTGAGTAAAAGATTATTTTTTTGCCTTGTACAAGAAAGCAACTTGACGTGTTTTTGGACCAGATGTGTGTTTCTACTAGTTTTAGGTTTTTTTCTTCTAGTGTACAACCATAATACTGGTTTGTTTTTCATCCCCCAAATGGAAGTTTGTTTCCAATTAGTGAAACAACTAACTGAAAGAGAATCTGTTTTCGATTTCGGTTTCTTTAGTTTTACATTCATGCATTGTCGGCCTTTTAGTATAGTTATTTGTCCTTTTAATGAACCTATCAATTTGTTTGAATAAAAGCATAGTCAACAATAGAGCTTATACGAAATGGAATTAAGAAACTTTCTTATATATATTTTCAATTTGATCCAATCTAATAAGACAGATGGTGTCAAATGCAAAAAAATAAAAGTTTGTTGTAAGTGGAGAGAAAAGGATATGGTGGTATTATTAATTGGTTTAAAAAACTTTTTTCATTTTTAATTAGATCATTAATATACGAACAAAACATAAATTTTTATATAAAATATTCATACAGAATTACGGAAGTTGTTAATTTAACGTTGTACAAACTATTTGCAATATTTAGAACATAAAGTCACATTGTCGTCTCAATTAGTTCCAAGTGAAATAATTAATACATAAAAATTAAACTAGACTACATTATACAAGTTGGAAAACAAATTATTACAAAAATATTTCCACAATAAAGTATTCAAGGAACGTTAACTTCAACCATACTGAATAGTTTTCTTTTACTTGGACATATAAATGTAAATAAGAAAAAAGACCTCATATAGATACAATTTAATTTATTCAGTTTTATAATTCGTTAAAATATTTCCTGCCAGATAATTTCTTATTGCATGCCGACCTACAACATCCTTACCGCCAATTAAGAAAAGATACTTCTGTTTTCTTTATTTATATAATTACAAGATATGTGTTCAAATCGAATACTACTAGTTAAAAACGATCTAATAAGAACCGGTCCCTCTCTATGTATAGATTTTTTTTTATTTATGTGCTCTTAAGTCTCTCTATAACAAAACCCTGGGGGTTATTCATGAATGACACTGATTGCTCATCTGATTTCTTCGTTTTGCTATTAGACAAGATGTATATAAATGGTTTTTCGTTCATCAAAACACGCATATGCACGTAATAAATTCACAATTTTTCGAAAAATAATTAAATTAATTAGTGCAATAATAACTGTTTTAGAAAACTGTTTTCTTTTCGTAATTATTTCATTAAGTTGGTGAGATAAAACGTGGTTTTTTTTGTATTGTACAGTGGAAATACCATTTAATTTGTATTCGTTTATATGTTGTAACCCTTTCGAACTTGGACAAATGGAATTCTTTTATAAACACAATAAATAAAGTAATAAATTACGTTATAATTAATATAAACAAGAATGTATTTGAATTTAATTAAAAATATATATATATAATATAATATCTAATTAATACTGATCCATTATGATGAAAAATTTATATTTTATTTGCTATTTGGCTATTTGGCTATTTGTTATTTCCGGGTTATTTGCCTTTATATTACAATACTATCTTTTATTATTATTGTTATACTTGAACTTGTGACATAACAATTACCAGTAACAATATACGTACACAATTAATTACTCACACACATATTGAATGATTGTATAAATGAAGAATTTATATTTATATAATAATAATAAAATTAATCTAATCGAAACATATATAAATTAATGTAAATTTTAATTGAAATGGTTAAGGCATAAATCAATTAACATGTTCGATGATGTCAGACAAGTTGTATATAAAAAAAAACGAAATCTTATAAAATACTGAAATTAATTAACAATTATATGCTTGTCAAACATATACAACATGCTGCCATATAGCGAAATTATGAATTTTATTTAAAAATTACCAATAATTAACATTACGTAGACACAAATCAAATTAAATCTCACCTTTTAAGTTTTAAAGTAGAAAAAAATTCAAAAGTAATTTGTTTCCATACAAAAACTTTTAGTAATTAATTATTTATTCACTTGAATATAAATCGTGCACCAATTCCTTTTCAGTTTTAGTGTTTCTCAACAATTTAGCTTATAATTAAGAGTTGTAAAGCAATCTTAAATGAAAATAGAGAAAAATGTATTTGAACGAAATGAAAAAATTGTGTTCACAGTTGAAATGCACGCATATATAGAACAAAAACGAGATAAAGAAGAGCAAAGAGAGGTCATTATTCTTGGAAAGATTAAAGCACAAGTCAGTATCTTTGCTCGGCGATGTAAAATAACCCTTTTAAATGAAACAAAGGGCTTGTGGCGAATTTCCCCATGGTCTAAGCAATCTGTTTCCGAACCAGTGCAGCCAATTATACAAGTTTTAGCCCCCCAATAGACCTAAAGTACACTATAAATTACGAAACAGTCCCCGTGTACCATTTGCGTATATGTTTCGGTTTTCTACATGTACACATAAACAGTAATATTTGTAATTTTTAGTTAAAAATCCCTGTATATTGACAAAAAAGTAAATAAAATATTTACATTAATGTAAATTTATAAAAGTTGCATGTAAATAATACGTGGATGTAATTGATTTGATGTATATTTGGTTTTATCAATTATTAAATATATAAATATATGTTATTATGATTATGTTTCATTATTATTTTTGTTATTTATATTAAAATTCATATCGTATTAACTATTCATTTCGGTGCAAATGTCAATTTATTGAAAATTAAATAAAAGAGTTTTAAATATATAATGTGGACGATTTGCATTTTGACGTCATAGCGGGGTTTTTGTATTTTATTGATTATTTGGTGCCACAACATTGATAGCTTTTAACACATTTTCGTAAAAATATCAATTTGTGTTTACACTTTTGATACGAACAATATCAACAAGTCAAGACGATATCAACGGAAAAAAAACTGCATCAAGAATATATAAATATATTTACTGGAAGTTGTTGGAAATTTAAAAATTTCAAAATCAATTAATGCGCGCCACTGTAGAAAAATCAATTTTTACGTAAAAAGGTAGCAAACTTCGCCTTTGAAACATAATCCATTAAAAAGGTGCAGTATTTTCCCCCCGGACGTTTATCCCCAAGCATGTCTTTGGTATTTCCTTGGTGTAATACACCCAGCTTACAACCACAGAAAGCTTTTGGATGAAGCCGTGAAAAAAATATTTAAGAAGATGAAAACTTTGTCTCGTATTACTAGTTTCGTTGTGTGTATGAGGGAAAACGTAATTTGATGGTGCCATCTTGATTGGTCCCATGTAGTAATGTAATACCATCGTTGACACCCTCACACACAGTTGTTGAGCAAACATGCTGGCAATTAAAACAAGATCCACGTGACCCAATTAGTTGTCTGTTTATTTACAACTTAGGAATTGTTGTTTTACAAACCAACAATGTTTCATGTTGGTTTAATATGATCAAAGTTTGTTTCATATAAATCGAATAATCGACTCTGAAATTGTTACTTTTTTATTAAAGAAATTAAAATCTTATTTGTGTTTATCAGGTGTGGTCCACACACACCATATCAAATAACTCGATTTCGTTTTTATTGTTATTACATTTGATTTGATGGCGGTTTTAAAGTCTTTATGGTAAAATGTTACTTAATGAGGGAGATAGTTTTTGGAATTTTTAGTAGTTTCAACATTTTTATTACTTTAAAATGTAGACTTTACAGTATTTGACATCTGGTGGAATTATTTTATTACCAAAAATTGTAATTAAACAACAACGAAAAAGCACCAAGTTTAAAAAAACAAATAGGAACTACTTTGGATCTAAAACTCTTAATAATAGCTTTTACCGCATCGATTTAATACCATTCTTTTGGCTTATTGGGAATTTCTTTGTTGTTATTGAATTATGTATTTTTCAAAGAGATTTGAAACAAGTTTTTTCCGAAAAAACTGTTTGGAAATTAGACTGAGACTGTTAATGGCAGAAAAACATGTGGAACGTATTATACCAACATATTATTCGTTTGTAAAGATAAAAAAAATTGTACAAAATAACAGTTTCCTGATTCCATATCTATATAGTTAAATATAAAAGTATCAAAGTACAGTTGCGATTTCCACGGTTGCTTTTTCAATTTTTAAATCAACTTAAACTAGTTTTCAACGTAATATAAAATGTTTCAAGTCATGGACAAACGCTCAACTCGAACATTAACATTCATATAATACGTTGTAAATGCATTAAAACAACTTCAACTACTATCCATGTCATGAAACAATCGAATAGATTTTTTAATAATAAAACGAGATCATCTAATATTATATATATACACTTTTAAATTCGATATATATCAATAAACGTAAAACTGTTAAACGCAAGTGTTATCTGTAATTAGGTGCACATTTAAAGAATTCACTTGAAAGTAACGCCCATACAACTGATTGATTTCCGTGATCGATCCCACACCATCATGCAACAACATTCAGTCAGTCAGCCAGCCATCCATCCGCAACCGAACAACAACAACAACACCTATGACCTAGAATTTCGATGTCAAAGACATTGCGGCTTCCAAGACACACACCTGCATATAATAATATAACATCATTTTCAAAGAGAGCCCCATTAGGTTTCTTTTATAGAACGAAAATGTACATCAGAACGATTCTCTGACATTCCCAGACGCACTATAATGTTATCGAGATTCAATTCAAAAATTAAGTACCGTACTGGTTTATTGTTAATGTTTCAAGTTTCGACTGTTTCCTTGTCAATTTTGCTTACTTGTTTTTTAATGGGTTAATTATGCTAGTTGGGAGTGCTTTATTGTAATCAATGGATGATTTCTTCTTCGATTTTGTTTCTCATATACTTGAATATAAATTTTATAACTAATGCATTCAATTCGAAATGCATTTTGGCCTTGATTACTGACACTCTTTGCATCACAATTAAAATTTATTTAAATAAAACAGACGGAAATTATTATAATGGAAGGAAGTTATTTTCTACTTAAGTAACAGCTTAAATAAATTGTAGTAAATTTGCATGTGTATAGAAATGTGTATGTTGTGATGTTTCATTTTATATTATTATATGCAGTACCCAGTATATATATAAATGTTTCATACCACTTAAATAATGAATTAAGAATCTGTTTTCTATGAATGTTAAAGCAAACTTGACACCATCTAAGGATGACAAACATAAAAGGCATTATAATGTATATAGTTATTTCGCTTCTTGTTGCCAGTGTTCCTCAACTTATGTAACAGTTTCTCTATTAAAATATTCATCGCGTGTGCCTTCGCGCGTCAACCAGTTTTCATATTTACTGTAATATTTTCTTTGTGCATATACATTTTGTTGCACTTAAAACTTTAAAGATTCTCTTTTTGCTTCACTTTTCTACACTGGATACATATTTAAGGCTGCATATAACTTGATTAACAACTACTAGTTTTCTATACGTCTTGACATTTTTTTTTGTTTTTTGGAATAGGGGCCGTTATACTGAACTCACATACTCGAATGTCAATTACTAGTTAATTACCAATTGCAGTCTACGTGTTTATAATAATACTGGTTATACCTATTATTGGGATCTGGTAGAAAATCGATTTTTAATTTTATTGGCTTGGAGTATTATTATTAAAATAGTTTTAATTACGTATCTATGTATACAAGTTAAAGTTAATTCATATTTCCGTCATGAATTTGTAATGGATTAATGTAGCAGAAACTTTTAATGGGATGACGTGTTTTATATTATCATTAAATATATTTTTTCATTGCATAGAACACATAAATATTGTAAAATAACTGAAATGCAATTATGTACATATTTTTAATATGTTTGTGTTTTTGTTATCTTGATTTTTACAACACATTTTCCATACATTACAATTAATTAATTTACTATTATAGTATTTAAAAGATCATTAATGGATACAAATAATCAATTGTAAGTTGGTACGATTATAATTTTTTTTATTCCGTAAATATATATAATTCAAAATGAAATGTAATAACGTTTCCCTTGGGAATTTGCATGTTACATTTGTAAAATATTTGAATAATAAATAAACTGCGAAATTTGATTTCTATACATATATAATTAACGGTATCATTGTGATTATGGTTAGTATATAATCCATTACATATCGACCACTGTCAATTCAAATCGTAACCATTGTTTGTTAATTATTGTACAAACTTTGAAATTAATCTACCATTTACTTGTACTTATAATTATAGTAGCGGTTTTAATTAAACATTCCATCCTTTTTATTATTATTTAAAACTTTATTAGCTGATAATTGTTTGGTAAACGATGACAATTTCTTATTTTCGATATCAAAAAAAGGACCGCATCTTAAAATTTCATCAACAAATCAAATATTCATGACTATTAAAAAACAATTAAAACTTTTATATACATATCTCTGTTATTAAATTTTATTACCGACGACGATGTATACTTTTGTATGTATTAAATTAAGAAAAACCAAAAAACTTTTTAACAACAAACACAAAATTTATAATTCTATTTAAAGTTAACATTAATTATTTAAATGTGAATAAATTAATTAATTAAAACGTGCATTAAATATATAATAGGGGGAAATTCTAATAAAATATACAATAAAACGAGATATTTTAGTAAACTACTTTAACTATTAAATAAAAACATAAAATTATAGCCTACATGGTATACTTTTCGTAAATATATTTTATTGGTTTATAAGTTATTTATTTGTCGAAATATTATATAGTATCAATGATTTTTTCTCCTAGTTAAACAATATTAGAATGTAAGTAAATAAATAATCTAGAACATATAATATTCTTCAACAGTATTTGAATATGTAGATTTGTAGATTATTCCCCAGATGATATTGTAATTCAAACTAAATCATTCATTTACATGCATTTTCAAACTAATAACTAAATTATGTGTTTGAAAGATGTAATTAGGTCAATTCTGAATTTGTTATACTTTAACATAATATTGATATTGGTACGTGTTTATTCAAATAAATTGGCATAATTTCAATTGTATTAATTAATGTCAAAATGTAATACAAATAAATAACAAATATTTCATTAAAACCGGCCAATGAATATAAAAAATTTTGATTGAATTTTAATTAGCAACAAAAGATGATTACAATAAAGCTTTTCCAATTTGGTTCCGATTACAACATTGTAAACATTTTGTTAATAGCTATTATCTGTTCCATTATTTTGTAAATACATTTATGTAACAAAATATCCATATGAACGAGATGAGGTAACCTCGATGGTTAACAATAATTGATGGTCCATTTTCAAGTCACAATTTTAGTGTATTGCTTATTTGATTATCTGCTTAACCGAGATTTTAGAAATTAATCAGTGAAAATTCGTGTACGCTAAATCAAAAAGTAAATATGATTACAAAATCGCTTCTCAAACGATTTAATATTCCAACATTTTTCCGTATACAATGTTTGCGGAAAATTTATGGAAACGCTTTTAATAGTGAAAGTAAATATAAATATCTGTTTTTTTGGATTATTTCACAGGTAGGTGGAGTTTTACGTATAAAAAGCTCTTTAGTAACTTGAAGTGATCGATTTTCCTCGAATTTCTATTAACTATAGTTATTAGATTATAAAAGAAAAGTATATACATGTGTGTGTATATGTGGATATTATATTCATTGAAGAACACGTATACTTTACTAGAAAAGCAATTTCCTGTCTTAATAAAATATAATCCGAATTCGATCTTTTATTATAGTTAGAAATCAATCCAATAAGATTTGTGTTGTCAGTTTTTGGTGAACAAAGTAGGTATACAATAATAATTCTACACCACCTTTTCAAACCAAATATATACAACTTACGTAAATATATATATAAACATAGAAAATGAGGTATTCGCGTGTTTAGGTCAAGGTTTTTGATGGTACTAGCAAAAATAGAAAAAAAACGGAAATCATGCATAAATATATATTAACGTCAATTAGTTAAGAAGTTGATGTATTGTGATAAAACTGTTGGATGAGCTTTTTAATGTGGATGCTCTTCTGCACACTTTAATGACCAAAAAACAACAAAAATTGTGTTGTTAGATGCACGTTTTGCTTTATTTTTGTTGCGACATTGAAAGAAATAAAACAACTTCATATAGATTGTATATTGGCTAAAAATATACGAATTTAAATTCAGGAATAACAATATTTGCAAAGTAATTGGTAACTGTAATGAATAATTTATAAATATAATTTACTGAACTCCATATTCAGTGATCTTTCACTCAAATATAATTAAATTGTCACCTATTGATCTTTGAAATAAAATATTGCAATGAAAGTATGCATTTCTTATTGTTGTAAAAGGTGTGGTATTTGGAATTCATGAAAGTTAAATACATTATTATTATTATTGCACTTAATTATGTACGCCTTAAATTGAATCGTATAATAATACATTAGAACGTTCATAAAATATATAACGAAAACTTTTTTTTAACAAAACCAACCGAAATAAAAAGTATTCCATTATTATATCTACTAAATCAGATTTTATAGTGAATTTATGCAGAATTACTTATACAGCAGATAGAATTGAAAAATTATGCACGAAATGAAATTTATGGCCAATATCAGCAATGAGTTTTATACACATAGACAATATTATATTGTAAAAATTATTTTGTTTTATGAAAATGTGTTAAATATTCACTTTACGACATTAAACATAAATTTATCGATGCTCTTCACAATATTTTACAGCGACATATAAATTTTGATTAAGGAATCGCTATTAGGCATATGATTTATCTATATACAAGGCATAAAACAGAGTACTTGTACAGTAACCTTCTGAAACAGTGATAACACATCATAATACCACACATAAATACAATACAATCTGACTTTCTAGTAAATTATTGCGACTGACTTGAAGTGCAATTCCCCTTAATATTATGATAAATTGTAATTTGTGACACGCACTGTTTAAACTTGGAACACAAGACCAACGTACATTTAGAACAACAAATAATAATAATAATAGCATAGATAGAGGACAAACAAGAGCAAGTGAAATATAAAGGCCTGAAAACAACCAAAGGCGGTCAAACAACAGCAACAGCAACGTTCTCTCTGCAGTTGACACCATATCAGATATTTCAAGTCCGAGGAGAATCAGGCCTCGTGTTTGGCGGGTCGTTACCTCCGGTCATTAGAAAGTGTTGCAAGGGCTGACCGGAAGCAGGGCCCATCATTTGTCACTGTGTAACTGTATTATGCACAGCATCCCTTCAGACTGGCAGCATAAATCCAACACACGCGGATGACCGCGTGCTCCATACGGATTTGCAAATAATAAATGAACGGCTCTGTTGCAATGTACACAGGTTTTTTGATTTTGCTGTACAATTTCCAAGAAAGTCAGTTACTTGAAAGTGAGAAATTTTTTCCTTTACATTAAAATTACTTTATTATTCATGTCGAAGTCGTAAAAGTACTATATTCAGTATGAAAATTTGTTTGTGTATAATTAAAGTTGATTGAAATGTACGTCAACTTCCGTATCTTTTTTTCTTTCATTGCTGGAAATAACAGTAATATGGCTGCACATTCGATTGTGTTGACATTTTAATAATTCAATAGAATATACTTTCACAGATGTTTAAAAAGCTCAGTGAATTGTTTAAGTTTCCACTGATATCATATTGTACGAAATAATTTCTATAAAAGAGCATTTATCTTGAAATGACGTACAAGTTATTATTAAAATACGATGATGAAATTCGAACAGCTTTAATATATAGTTGAAGCAAAGCTTTTGCTACACAGTAGCGTATCTTGTATTAATCGATATTGTACAATAATGCCGGAAAATGTTATAACATAAACTATTTAACCACCATCAGGAGATTTGTTCCATTTAAGTGTTTAATAATTATGGACGTGTTATAATAATTCAGCTTAAATGCATGTCAAGCTATCAGTCAATGACAATATAGTTTAATTTCCTAATAAACTTTCATGGGTGAATGGTTTTAATACGTAATTATACAAAAATTTATCCGCACATTATAATAATACTGTTGTGAAACGGTTAAAAATATCGATTACTTTATTTGTGTGTGATAAAATGAAGAAAACAGCAATACGTAAATCATACATTAAGCAAAAGTTGTGTTTCTCCCTACCTCATCTTAAAAAAATGTCGTAAGAGCATTATAAATCAAAATACTGTCTTTGGCATTTTTATTAAATTTCAGCTCTATGTATATGCGAGACCCAACTGAATTTATGTGACTTTAAAGCAATAAAAACAAAACTTTTCAGTAGTCAAGATGTGATTCTGAATATTTGCTGGTGTATTTAAAACATTTCTAGTAAATTTGACAATGGTATTAAATGGCTGGACCAATTTCTACCTGTTGAAATGCTTTTTTTGGGTCGTAAATGAACTGTATAATAGATATGGCCTATTTTGCGCTTTTATTATTTTATTGCTTGTCGAAAAGCTCATCCACAAAACAGTAGCAATTCTATACATATATAGTGATATTTTCACTACTACTTTTTACTTTTATATGGGTCAAATAAAACAGTTTTATTGACAAATTTATGGTCGCCCAACAATTTTTAATTCTGCCCAAACATGTCATATAAATACTTTAGTTTCAAAACTTTGTAGTAGTTTAAATATTGCATTTTAAATATTAAATATTATATTTCGAAGGTTGTAACTGTGTCAATGTATTGATTAATTTTTATTTAGTTACATACTTTAGAATCGTCATGAATTTTTTAACGTTAAATTATAAGCACGAATCCGTGGAATTACAAAGTTTGCTCGGAAATAGCTTGAAATTCTCCAATTTGTCAGCGACATAAATTAAAGTCTATTTATTTAAGCGACTAATGTCAATCTTTCTTAAAACATACCTAGGGAGTGAAAAGAGAAAAAATGCAACAAAAATACCTAAACTATTTTTAAACAATATAACACGGTAAATTAAATTTTCATCTCCCATTTCTATCTTTTCCTGTTATTTTTGGCTTTTATTTTTCTAATAATGGTTAGCATTATTATTTGTTATAAATAATCCGGTACGTGGGAGATTTTTAATACTTTTTTGACTGGTTTCTGTGCTAGTTGAATAAATTTTACATAAATTGAAAAAGAATGTATTTAGTCAATAAACGGTTTCACAAAGATAAGAATAAACAAAATGTGTATATTTTTCTTAAAAAATAAATAATATATATGTATTTCAAATAGGATTTCCATAATAAATTTGTTTCTTTTCGTTTGAAAATTTATGTGAATTTTATGACTCAAAAGTTTACAGTTGTAAATTCATATACATATTTATATACTATATACATATTATGTATAGATTTCCCATTTATGCAAAGAAATTTATAATTATCTACATAATCTTATTAATTAGGAATGTTAAATCCAGTGAACCTGTCCAATAAAAAATTGTTAATACATGCATAATTTATTATAGAAATATATATAATATAAACAAGAATTAATGAATTCGATGATAATTAAAATAATATGGAAATTTGTGACAGATTGTTATACGTATAAATGTAATTATATGTATATTATACAAACAAAACAATCTATTATTTGTTTTGCAGTTTGAATTGTGCATTAACAAAATACTTCATTTGCATTTGATACTTTTATAATAAAGTATGATAATTATTGAAAATGAGCATTTTATTGTTAGATCAAATAGGTTTTATGTGTTCCTCTAATAATGCAACGCCACCAAATTCGATTTAATTATTTAATTTTACTACACATTAAATACATTTTATATTGTACAAATAAAACACAATTCAAATAGAAAATAATTCATAATAATCAATTGTTTGCTTTATTAATTATCGATACTGTTGACCAAAAAAAAACTCATTAACCCAGTTTCATATTTTATTATAAGAATTGTTGAGCTAGAAAATAAAATTGTTGAAAATTTAAGAAAACAACACACAGTAGTATAATGGAATGAAAACCGGTTGGTTGTCGATGTTTCGATGGTCAAGTGGTAGACCATCAGGGCAAATGTGAGACCCTATTTTATTACCATCCCGAACATATAGCGGCATTATTTTGGGAAATTCATACCGAAAGCCAACGTAGGGTAGGTTTCGTATTAAATTGTATTGTCGTATAATTTTACTGCTATACAAGGGACGAAGGTAAAAACATAAAGGCAAATCTCGGCCACAATGTTGTAAAACTTTCATATTATATGATGTTATAAATTTCGGGATATAATTTATTGTATTCTAAAATATATACATCGATATACAGCCCTAAACATCTTAAAGCCCACAAATATTTTTACTGTGTATGTACAACTATTTTGACTGAAATCGTCATTTAAATTAATTTCTATTGAATCCTGAAAATGAAATCATATTGACAGTTATTTAATATACAAAAGCCTTCACATTTCCTTTACAGTTCAGTACCAAAACTGAAACAACTACAAATATTAACCCTTCCATCATTTGTCCTTAGCATCTGTCGAATCCATTCAATCGGGACTGAAGAGAAGAGAACCTGTTTCTGCCTGTGCAGTCCCAAATCATAATGTATATTTAGATAGACCCAAAGACAATATTGATCACACATAATGATTTACTACAAACTAGACAATAATTCATTTCTATACTTGAACAAACATTCAATGTAATGGTGAAGTTGGTTGGACCCCTGCAGAGATTTGCTCCACTTCGAAACACGGGAGCTTGTCTAATCGTTGAAGAAAAGAGACCCACCACCCCGAGAATGAGAGTCTGAAACAACTGACCCACTGTTACAGTAATATGCCGTCATGAGTTTATCATAAATCAGGGTCTGTACGTGATCATATATCTGATTATGGACCAGATTTTCAATCAATTTTTTCTCGTTTTATTTTTCAACGAAAATCCAGTCGAAAACATGAAATTGTTGTTTCAAAATTGGATGCTCATCATTAAATCTCCAGGTTTAGATGCTTTGTTTTCCCTGTATATAATTGTAAGGCCTTTAAAGAGAAAATTCATGTTGATGGGGAACAATGGGCAAATGAGTTTTGTAAGCAAATAAACTTGAGCGCATTTTCAAGGACCGTTTGTGTAAAGTAGGTAACCCAGAATTTGTCAGGCCCCAAATATTTCGTTTAAGCAAACTTTCCTCTTAATTGTAATACCTCATTCAAAAATGTCTGCAATGAAGACAACTGCATTTGTAACAATAATATCAACAGAGAGCGTAACGAATGATTTCCCTTTTTTTCGTAAAAATTCTGGTAGCATTCTGGGCCATAATTCAAAATCGAATCGTTTTACAACCGTTCTAGCCAATATTCAATGAGGGCTTCGTCGCCAATATGGCACATTGAATAGATTTTCGAGCAATCGACGGTATGTTTTTATTGGCGTTATATTTTTTCCGGAGAGTAAATTTAGAATTCTTTTCGGTCTTTCTATATATTGCTACTGTGTATGGGTTGCTTGTTGGTTTGGTCTTTATTGTTATATTGGGGGTTTAGGATCAATAAAAGTGTGGAAAGTGAGAACAGGCTTTCGATTTATGACGGGGTGGCATATTTGAAAAATTTTCAACCACACACAAATTATGGAAAAACACATTTTTTTATATAACCACACACATTCGAGTATGGGCAATAAACAAATACATACATATCAAAGAATTACATATATGTATATAGTGTGTAAAAAACTAATTTCGTAATTGGATTTTCGCTATGACCACAATTCACATATAATTTTTAATTACAATATGAAGATATAATATATTGAATTATGGCCATGTCAAAAACATGTATTAGTCGATGCGATTAATTGAAAAATTTCCATTAAAATATTTTGATTTATTTAATGCATTATATGTGTATCTGCGAATAAGTATTTTGTTATACATATATATATGCGATGGCCGAAAACACCACCAAAATAATGGTGGATGTGTGTGCATTATTAAATAACAACATACAAAAATTCTATCAGAATTTATGTCAACATTGTACCGGTCTGATAGTCCACATTTTGGCATATTCAATTGGTGATTTGCAATATATTATATACAGTCGAATTGATAAACAATTCAATTCATCAGCATGCACATTTTTATTATTACTGTTCTTTTATTTAACATAAAACTGTAATTGATATTGTTTGATAAAAATTTGTTACAATATGTAATCAGTTGGACAACATAATCTGTTAATTAAATTTTCACACAATAAATTTGTTATATATCGTATTATTTAGGTATTGTTTTAATGAATTAATACATTTTTTGGTATTGTACAACTTCTGCCCTTAATTTTACCAGAACATTACATTTGCTAGTTTAAAAAATGACTAAAGTTAAAATATACCAGCTATTCCCATGTTATTATAAAAATAAATTGTTTTACTAAACCTACATTACACATGTACGTAGTTTTACTAGTCGTAAATTCTATTTTTACTTCTTTAAATACAAGTTAAATGTCTTAATTTTAATTCATGTAATAAATTAATACTACAAGTTACAATTTACAGTTGCACAACTGTGAGAAAATGCATAAATACGCGATATAATACTTTATCCACAAATGTGGAACTAAATCGATATGATTATAATGTATATCTAGAAAAAATGTCACCCATTATATGATAGACTAAGAGCCCAGGTCGGATATATACGAAGTCGCATTATAATAATCCAGTAGGGCATATCTTGTCCTGAAGGATAGGATGCCGATACTATATGGTGGATCCTTATCGATTGCACCGCAGGGCGGCTCGTTATCGTCCAACTGGGCGCGTATGACAGCCACGTATAATCGTAATGCTACTCTTCTTCAATGTAACAAACTGCCTTTGAATGTTGCTCATAATCTGTTTTCGCCATTTTCTCCACACTGCGTGTGCATATCGTCTGATATTGACATATCCTTTTTTATCAGAAAATGTACACTACAATGTATACGTATGTGTACCCTTCAAATTATATATTCAAAACTATCTTCAGATAAGGGCCACATTGCAAATGAGACTCGTTCGTTTTTTTTTTTTTTGGTAAAATTCATCCATTCTTTGATAACGCAGCAGTGATGGGAAAAAACAATAACAGGAAAATGAGCCTTGGAAATGAATTGAGTTTCATAAAGAGTCATAATCAATAACAATATCATTAAGTGGATGGCTTTTGAATCATCACGCAATAATAATGGTTTTTAAAGACGAACTTTTCGTTATAGAAGACGCTTTGTTTGTTTATAAATTAGAATTTTGTAATTATAGTAAATTGAAAACAATAGAAATTTAATAAAATTATATTAAGTTCGTGCACATTTTAATTATACTTCTTTTTTGTCGGTTACATAAATACACACATAAAATTCATAGAAACCCCTCTTATTTCTTCAACCCCTTTTTATATTGAATTTGTTTGTGTGACAGATGGGATTAGGGTATCAGAACAGGCTTTACGGTATAAGAGTGCAACGAAAAAAAAGTTGCGAAACAAGTTCACAAATTAAACAACTTTTATTTAATATAAAAGGTTGGAATGAAATGGAAAAAGAGTATGTTAGAATCAAACAAAACTAATATTAATAAAAATTGTAGACTTTTATTTGACGCTAGAGTAAGCGGAAATCAAGGAGACGTTTAATATAAATGGGTGATTTAAATTAAAAAAAAAAACAACACCCAGCATAGAGCTTTTTTGAAAAATGTCCACAACTTTCCAAGAAAAGTTTCTATAAACGATTAAAAATTTTATAGTCCCTGTGTAGGATTAATTGCTTAGGTTGGGTAGTTTTACTATCAATCGATTGTTAATTTTACGTCCAGCTTAGAAACTAGAACTAATTGGTTAACCTGGTAGTAAAAAGAACAATTGAAATGGTAATTTTCTTCTTGAAATCAACTAACTATACATTTATTCACAACCACGAATGCAATAAACATTTAAAGGACCGCAACGGAAATGCACTATTTATAGTAAAATTTCATTTAATTACCGATTGTGTCTTTATACCAAGTGATACAAAATTGTTTTATTATATGTCTTTATTACTGTAATGTAATAAATTGTACGTGTCGACAATAGTTTTTTAAAAGCTAAAATAAAATCCATCGCATAATATACCACCCATTCAACAGGTTATAATATAAGTAATAAATGTATACAATGAAATAGAAAATCATTAGCATTGTTTACTTGGTTCATTCTCCAAAGTGCCATTAGACAGAAACCGGTAGATTAACGTTTTAGTGGTATAAAATTAATGGCTTACTGTATCCGCTAGAACTAGTCCAGAGAGCAATTGAGTTCTTCTCAGATGAAGCCTTTACCACACGTCTTTGTCTTCGCCAGCACAGTGTTGTGCAATGCCAAGAATAAGGATGGTGTTAAATAGTGTAGGATGGTCATTATATGGGTATTAGCTGCAGTTTTATGGAAGGCATATGATTTAGCATTTGGGTAGGTGAACTTGGTGTAATATAAGCGCTCTTACAATTCTACAAGAAGATGGCTTCAGGTCCGATTGTAATATAGTCTGTGTGGATGGCGTCATGGGAGGCCATCAAGCAATATGTCCAATGAAGAGAACGACGACGTCGTCGACGAATGGACGCGACTGATGTTTTGTATTGCAATCATTTCTTCTTCGTTCCTCATTCACCCCTATTCTTGATGTAATTGCAATACGTACATGCACAAACGGCAGATTTCTGACTGCGACAAATCGTACTGACACTATATAGTATTTAAATTGACATCGTAACGAATTGAAACAGATTAAATTAAATGTAAATGACTGTAGTTTTGTAGGCGTAAAATTATTTGAACGGCCAGTGAACTGAGTGTGTTTTTGTATTATTATTAATACCAAACAGGAGAAACAAGAAAATATATTGTTGAACAAATCAAATTATTTAGTATTTATGGTCATATATATGAGGACATGTATATTTCGACTGTATATTCTATTATATGTATAGGTGGTCTCTCCATTATAATAAAATTTGTATATACAAGAATTATGTATTAAATACAAAACAGATTCCGTTTGTCAACAATTCAAAAATTCCATATACAACATTACAACAACAACAACAAACTCGTTAAATTTATAAAATGTACACATAAATATTATGTTACCTATTAATTTCTGTGGTCAAATATATATATGCTTATGGAGGAAAAAAATCCGCATAAATTACTTAATATAATTTTACGTAATTAATCATATTTAAATAGACAAGCAGAGGTTAAATATACATATATGTATATATAAGAAGACAAATCTCTTCTAGTCACCCAAAAATAATACAATAATTTATTATAAATTTTTCTAAATATTATGTTGTTTGTTGAAAATTGTACATTTATGATTTCACAATTAAACACAATGGACTAAAAATTGGAAGGTATAGACATATATAAAAAAAGCACTAAAAATTTAAATTAGACACATATATTCTGTAAATAACTCTATATTACACTTTTTCTAATTTCCGACTAATTAGCTGTTATTTACAACATACTATTAAAGTTTTATTTAAGCATTTTGTTAAATGAATGGAAATTAGAAAACATGGAAAACAGCACGAGAACAATATTGTTTAACGAAAGGAAATAAAAAACATTTCCACAATAATATTGTTTAAGTCTCTGTTGTGTACATAGGCATATAAATGTAATATTTATATTTTGGAAATTAGTGAAAGGATTAATAATTTAAATCTTTTCATTTGTGTTGGGCACACATATATAATTCTGGAAAAAATGCTATAAATAATGCATCTCTTCGGTTAGAAAATTTATTATAATTGAAGCACTTAATGCCACATGAAGGTCGCCAACATCAAGAAGAAAAGTTCAATAACATGAAAGTTGGGTCCAAGAGGGAATTGATTATCAACTACTTTATTTATTATCAGATTACCGTCATTTAATACGTTGTGGTCGAGGAAGAGTGGGTAATACAAGTCTAATTTCTTGAATACGGGAATTTTCTGTATAATAATTTTCTATCTATACGAATCCACGGTTAAATATTGTATTTTTGTTGTAATTAATGAGCTGCTGAAGATGGATTCAATAACACCAGCATATGAACAATTTCCCATTTTTTTTTTCAAATGTATTTCATGTCAATTGGAAAAAATGGAAATAATATCAGTAATTAAACTGTCAAATAAATAATACGAAAATTTCAGGCTATAATATACGAAAATAAACTATATCAATCGTTTTTAGGAAATTGTTTTCTATGTTGTATTTTTGTTGAGTAAAAGAGTTAACGGCATCGTAATATTTTTAGTTTTACTATTCATTTTTTAATTTAATGTAGTAATACACGATGATCACGCAATGCAGTATACATAAAATTATTGATATATAAAAAAAATTAATACGAAATTATTGTAATTAAATTAATTATAATGTAAAGAAACGATTTGAATATATTTTCTAAAAACTATTTATACAACAGTTATGGATATGATTATAATTTACTTATTATGTAATCGAATACACAAAAAAACAATATCACTATAGAAAATGATGAATATTTTTATAAATATATAATTGCATGCATTAGTTTAGACATTCTATAATATATTCAAATAATTTTTCATTTGGTGGAGGAAACTTTATATAAAAATATTTACGTTGTGAAAGAAGGGAAAATTGTTTTATCGATAAAACTTGTAGAAATAATAACGAGCCAAATAATATTTTATATAATTAAATAAAATGTTTATATGAAATTTGCATAAATTCATAAAACTTATTCCTAAATGAGAATTGTATAAATATAGTTGATGGTAATTTTGAGGAATATTTCTTCCAATAATATTTCTTTTCAATTACAACAAAGAAAACTGGTTCTTAAGCTGTTAATTTTATTTCGTTTTGTCATAATGGATTTTCATTATTATTTAACCATCATTATTATTGTACCGAAATTATAAATTCCAAACAGCTACTAATGCCAATTCTTATATCTTCTGTAACTGCAACGTTGCTGAAGAATACCAGAATGCGATCAGCGTCCATTTTCACGTCAAAAGAAAAAAACGCACACAAGTTGTCGTAACATTTTATTGTCTATTGTTTTGACCTGTTTATGTGAACGTATGTGTGTTATTTTCATCGTAAAACATTACTGCTATATCATAACTAGCTTCGCTATAAAGAGCAAAAGTGAAGAACTAATTAAAAATCTGAATTCATATGTAAGAATATATAGTTTTTTATCTTTCTTATAAACTCGAGTATTGTTTCTCTCCTTCTGGCTAATTAAATTCTTTTGATGTTGTGCCTGCGACATTGGCTCTTACAAGATATGTTTTTCTAGACGAGTAGTAGACGGTGAAGAGCACCTCTCTTCATCTTTAAGAGAAACTATATGATAATTTTTTCCCCTCCTGTACATATAATAATAATTACACACATCCGCAGCTATATAACTATAATACACATACGGTCGTCTTGTATTATAGTTATGTATATAAATTTACATCTCTCGCATTCGACTAAAGAGCATAATCTAAAAACTACTACACATACTAGTATATATAGCCTATTTTAAAATATATATGTGTGTACACACAATCTTCTACACATGAGATATTTATAAGGAAATTATATTTCAACTATACATTTACTACTTAGTAATTATATGTATATATAGGTATTATAGGGAAAAAACGAACACCTGCATTAGAGAGTCCATCATATAAAATACAAAATAAAATATCTGCTAATTAGGATTGCAATATGTTTTCCTTAAGCTGCATTTTTCAAATAACATTTTCATGTTATTATATAATCACTGTGATATAGTATGCTAGTTAATGTTGAAGAAATGGTGGTCAATGTCCTTAATTTACCTTAAACATGTGGAATTTTAAACATGTTCTAATTAATATGAAATATTTTTTCAACAATAGTTTTATATATAATATGCAAGACATAATGGAATATTATAATCGAGATTATAATATTTAGACAGTAATGAAATGCTTTCTTTATTACTAAATTAAAAACGTTTAATTAGGAAAAAATCAGAGTATGTATTCGGAACGTGCAACGCTCATTAATGTTGGAACACACTAATCAACTATCTTAGTTACAACTATTTGAAAATTTTATACCAATTTGATACGTATACATGAATATTATAAGAAAATAATTATTTCTAATGGATTCTAGTTGAAAACATTCAACTGCTTATTATTTCAAACTATACAGTCATAATTCTCTTTGTTATAATTGTGTTAAAAAGCGATATTCTAATAAAGTTTATGAATATTCATTTATCCTTTGTTTAAATATCAATACGTACATTTCAGTATCTGTTTATACAGTTAATTGAAAGACACATTAACATGTTTTTACAGTAATGTATCCATCAAAATCAAAAATCAATTGAATGTTGTAATATTAATACGTTAATTTGTAAAGGAAATTTTATAGACCAATTGTTTTCCATTAAATTTTTCAGTGACCAATTTAATTCACTGAAAACATGTAACTAACGATTGTATTCTATCGAAGCATCAAAATTTCTTTTGTTACTATTTATAAAATGATATTGAATAGAGAATTTGTTAATATGAATTCCCATAGAATGTTAAAGACGTGAAGGGTTTATTAGTTAGAAAACAAAGCCAAATATCTGGTGGACGTGCCCTATTGTCGTAAGGATTACACAAGCTAAGTGGCCCTGTACACAGAGAAAAGTGTTTATTTGAAATAAAGAAATTTTCTTTAAATTAAAGAAGCGGCTTCTTTAAATAGGTCCAATGAAATGTTTTCTTAAGTTTAGATTCGAATTTCTTTGGAATATTTTAAGAAATGTATCTTTGAATTAAAATACTGTTTTCTTGTATTTAATTTTGAAAACATCAAAATATATTTCTTTACATTAAATAAATATTTTTTATACAATATTGAATTATTTTGCTTTGATTCAAATAAAAATTTTGTTAAATTCTTATTACATTTCTTTAAGTAAAATAAATATTTTTTTAAATATTCACTTATATTCCTTTGATTCAAATAGGCATTTTGTTAAATGCTTACTTATAGATATTATTTAATATGGTTTAATTAGTCCGCAAAAAATTGGTCCAACTCATTTTTGACGGTTTGATCAGAATTAAAACTTTTTCCATGGTTTTGAAGTGAAAGAAATAATGATAATCCGATGGCGACAGGTCTGGACTATACGGTGGATGTGCCTTATTTTTCCCAATTCAATTCCAATAGTTTTTACCTATAGTCACCAAAGACGTATGAGGCCTTGCACTATCATGGTAGAACTAGAACAACATTATTACATTACACCCTTACGATTTACCACCTCTTGACGTTTTTTTCTGATTTCTTCATCTAATTTAGGAAGCTGACGGCTGTACACAATCGAGTCCAATGGTCTGGTTCCATTTAAATGGAAAGTTTTAATTCTGATCAAGCCGTCAAAAATGAGTTGGACCAATTTTTTGCTTCTAAAAAGCGTTT
>SSSI01002591.1:0-12608 GCA_004796505.1 Oryzaephilus surinamensis
GTAAAAATTGAACTTCTATTGTTTTATTTTGACGAATTATCATACTTCCTACGAATATTTGTAACTATTTCCAATTATCTTCGATTAATAATAAAAAGTGCATCTGTGCATCTGACAATGAGAAATAATTTTGATAGTATTAAAAGTACTTGGACGAAATTTCATTCAAATTAGTTTTTTGTTAAAAAACATATCAACATTTCTAAAGTTGGTTACTTTATTCTTGAAAAACCGCTCAATTTTTATCAAACTATCCCGAAATATTCCTATTTGTGTTCATTAAAGATTTTCCGAGCTTCAAAATCGTTTTCGTACTTAATAGTGAAAGATCAGTAAAAATTTTAAGTGAATTAAGGAAAAATCATGCTGTTGTTGGGAGAGCTTTAACCACAGCTTTGAATATATAGCAGTTATTAGAGCATTACACACTAAATATTGATCTTGAAGCTTTTAGGCTAAACTGTTTTTATAGAAATTTCGAAATTGTTCCAAATAATTACAGATTTGAACAGCATAAATATGGTTAAATAAAAAAATCATTAATTCATGATTGATTATTAAAAAAGTCAAATATTATATCAGTTCGTTATAAAACAGCATAATTTAAAAAAAAAATATGTCTCAGATCGTCCAACATGGTCATACAATTATCCAGTTTACGCACAACAGAACCAAGCTTGGGGCTACATGGGTGGCACAACAAATCTAACATGCCAAGTGGAGGCCGTACCGCCACCAACAATTGAATGGAAGAAAATTGACAGAAATAACAAGGAACGGAATGTTCCTGATACGGCAAAAGTCATTAAAGTGTCCAATCATACGTCCATTCTGCAGGTAATTATGTAATTTAACAACAACACACAATAATGGAGAAAAATAAAAATAGTAGGAAATTAATTCGGAGCAAAATTCTTACTTATTACAGGTATATGTTACAAAGTCTAGTTTGGGCACATATAAATGCAAAGTACGGAATCGTATGGGTAAATTAGAGAAGCACATCACATTGGAGGAGGGCACAAAACCGCAACCACCGAAATTCATTGAATTGCATGGTGAAAATTCGAATTTATTAGATTTGGGTATACATGCAGCCGATCTGAGTGAACAAGAAATAGCCGCCGGTATGGAACCGAAATGGTATAATGTGGAATATCGTAAGGCCAACATTGATGAAGAATGGTCTAATCGAGATTTTAACATAAGCGAAGGTAACAGAAAACGTCTTCTTCTATTATTTTATTGCCACAACATTGTTGAATGCTCAAACAGTTATATTATAAAAATAATTATTCTTCAAACTGTAGTGCGGTTGTAACCAGCATTATTCTACATTCTACATTGTGTAATAAATTATAATTAAATTAATTTTATAAAACCGGAAATTTTCTACCCATAAAAATCTATTTAACAAGCTTAAATGCATACGTTCAAGAATTTGCTTTTTAATCCTAGGAATATACGGGGAATGTTTTATTATTGCATTTTTATTATTTTCCAGATAACAGTTATCCTTTGCTAGACCTCCACCACGATACCGAGTACGAAGTGAGGGCCGCCTCCAGAAATTTGGCCGGTTTAAGTGATTATACAAATTCATCATTTTTCAAAACATTACCATCATCAGCTGATTGTGTTCATCACATTATTTCACCAATATATTATTTAATTTTAGCATTTATAATTCCCATTTATTATTCAACTGTTTAGTAATAAATTTTACTTAATTACAATTAAACTTATTCCCAGGCCCCCCGTCTCTCACAATCTTGAAATTTCCATTGTTTAAGAAACAATTTGTGCATTTTTGAAATTCACAATGTCTTTAATTAAATTTCACTTCATTTACAAATGACTTGAATTATATGTGTTTATGTGGATTGTAAAATCATGAAAAGGGCGTAAAAGAGCTATGTGTAAAAGGTAAGTGGAGGTTTACCCCATATATGAAAATATAAAAGGATGAATTGCGATGCGCTACTTCCTTTCCATTACTACCGTATCTTTCAGTTTCCCTGTAACAATGCTTTTACCTACATAAAATGCTAAAAAGTCTCAACATGTAAAAGTTTGATAAGTAATTTATTAGAAAAAAAAAAGAAAAAACTAAAGCCGGCTCTGTTGTTGCAATTACAGCTATCGCAATATTATTTACAACAACTGAAATTGTTCTTTTTACAACTCTCTGACAATAAATGGTAAAGTTTGCAATTTATTTAATAAAATTATCAGAATTTCTCATATTGCGACTAAAACATTTTTCCCAACTATTAAATATAAGATACGAAATGGTGTTTTTTCCTATCTAGCACTATAAAACCTGATATAATTAAAACGAGTCCATTTAAAATGTAAAAATAAAAAACATCAATTGCAAATTAGTGGCGGTTAAAAACTTTTTAAGTATATAATGGAAATGTTCACAAAATTTCAATTTATTTTGGTTTTTTTTTGTTCAATTCAAGTTTTTCAAGTCATTTGTAAAATGAAATAATTTTATTTTCAATTAAAATTGAAAATATGCTGACAATATAATGATTATAAGTATATTTTAATCCGTGCATCATATCATCTTTCGTGGAAAAGATCAGATTCATCCGAAAAACATGAATCATGCTTTTTTTCCCCATTACCATCGTATTAATAGTTAAATCCTCCACTTACCAATTTATAAATTAAAAGCATTTGTTTGTTAAAGTGCCTAAGGGAGTTTGAAATTCGTCTTCGATTCCCTTACATACAAATTTAGAGAAAAAAAAGGAAAGATTGGCTTATTTCCGATGAATTTGATTGAATTTCAGCTAGAGTAATATCAATAATTATTAATTTTTCCATTAATCTTAATACTTATATTAAGAACTGATATTTTATTTCAACTATTTGAAATAAGTGTGTAAATGTTACAGTAAAATAAAAAATTCTGTAATATAGTAATGTAGAAACAGTTTTTTTTTTTTTGTTAATTTCATTTATAATTCCAAAATGGTATAAATTATTTACAAAATTAAGCATATGTTTATTTATTACATGTTGTTAAATACTGTGCCAATAAATTCTATTAAATGTTATGTAATTTTATCATAATATATATTATAATAGACGGACAATATTATAATCTGCATTTAAAATAAATAATAATTCGTATGAATTTATTATAAATGAAAATGTTTATCTCAAATCGCTTGAAAATTCAATGGGATATATTATTGTTAAATTAAAAAAAAAAAATTATTTATACAACTACTAGCTTTTATTAATCAACAAATTTGCGAAATGTAAATATTCATTTGAAATTATTTTATTTCAGGAAACAATTTTCATCCAAAAGTGATGAAAATTACATTCCAATTTTGTAAATATATAAATTCAGTGTTTAATTACTTTATTTACATAAGATGTAAAAACATTTAATATTAAAAATGATTCTCGTGTGATTTATACAATAAGTGTTTAGATAGAATGCTATTGTAATTAAATAAAATGCAATTGTTTGTATTTAAACGGCTAGTTTTATTTGAAAAAATCAACCATTTTTACATGATATGCCATCTATTGTACTGAACATGAAACCTAAAACCAGTTATAGCATAGATATCTGTTTGTGAAATTTTCAAATTAATCAAAATTTAACAGTTCAAATAACAAGTTTTTCTTGAAAAATGGCTATTAAACTGGCAAATGCACTTTTGGGCATCCACCAATCAGTTATAAGTATACATAAATTAGATTTAATTTATTCTGTAGGAAAATTCGATATAGAAATTGAATTTCCCTTCAAAAAAAATATGTTAAAAAATTTTTGTAAACAACTTTATCATTTTCTAATCACAAAGACTTTGCCCTTCCAAATACGCACTACAATATATCGAAAAGAAGAGAAAAAAATCATCGTTTTTATCATATTGACTTAACTTATCGCATCCATATAGAAATAAAGTAATAAAATCGACGATTTTGTCAGCCAGACAATCTTTACCTATTTTAATCTTTTAAATCTGTTTATCTGGAAGATTCGAGAAAATCGCCTGGATATACAGGGACCAAGTTTTGCGCATATGCACTTCCTAATAATAATATACCAACAAGTATTCGTGTTGAACGAGTTGCCTGAACTTGAATCAGGGTCATGTTATTCACGATTCAATCATAAACCGGTATAATAATAGACAAACACACAAACAGTATAGAAAATTGGTAATTTAGAAAATTTTCCTTTAATAAAAATGGGTTTGTGGCGAAAATACCCGCGTGTACCATCAGCTAGCGATTTTAACAGTAAGTTGAATTATTTCTTTAACCTGCCCCAATACTATTATCGATCCACAATTACATAATAAAATCGTTTTTCTTGTTTATTATTTTGCAAACAGCTGATTTAATTATTATTACATATTATAAAACGCAAACATTGACATTGAACTTAAATTGTCCCTAAAAACTTTTCCATTTTTCTTATTATTCTCTCAAATGATTTTTATTTAATTTCGTTTTGTATTTGTTGTTAACCAAGGCCTTGAAATATTATTATAATTAATTAAATTTCATGAAATTTTCCGTTTTACTTACGTGCATATTGAATTTGTTTTGGTATTAATGGAATTTGTTACTCAGTTTAAAAGATAAAAAAGTTTTATTAGCAAATTCTCAACATTTTTATAAATAAATATCACGTGAATAATAAATGGCCTAAATTCGACTCGTATCAACTTTTCAAAAGAAAACAAAATCTAACATTTGATATGAAATTGCATTTGCAATAATTATGTTCTCTTGTAAATTTTTAATTAGAGTAGCGGTTTTCCAGATTTTTCCGGAAAACTGCCGCTCGTAATGAAAAAAATGACGCCCAAAATGATTCATTTTGAAGAATTTGTAACTAAATTATAAACAACTTGTATTCAAATGATATTTTTAAAAAAATTATAAATTAGAAATCACCTCGTATTATAAAACATTCCAGGACCGTAATATTAAAGTTTCAATTCAGAAATTAGTTTTGTTTATATTGTACATATTTATTTCTACATTGATAAGAATTAAAACTATTTTATTGCTAATACATAAACTTTAACAAAGTTTTAATTTCAACAAAATTATAGAGTAATTTTTATAGTACATTTTATTATGTGCTTTGTATAAATTTTGAGGTAATCAATCAATTTATATGGATTTGACCTATGTATTCTGAGAAAATATAGTTTATAGTTATAACTTTTGGATTTGTATCTGCAAATTAATTAAATAATAATATAATCGTAAAATTTATAAACGGTTTCTATATTTTTTGATTAAATTCTATTCAACAATTATAAGTATCTAATAAAATTTGTAACTATTAAATTTCGAAATACAATACATATAAATTGCATTCTTCTATATTTAAAGAAAAAAATAGATTGATAATAATGAATATGTACATTAATTGTATTCCAGAAAGTCAATATATTATAATATTGATAAGCACGGAAATTCCAAGAATTTCATTATTTTTCGAAAAACTTCAACTTTGTATTATATTCTATCTTATTTTTTTAAATAGTTAATAGTATTATATAACAAAATGCATACAAATTTGCACAATGCTATTATGAATGTTTATCTAATTAAATATTCAAGGTGATTTACGTTAATTTATTTATAGTCTTGTGTATTACCCATCAATATATAAAATTAAACTGCATTTATACAATTTTAGTTACGCAAAAAAAAATTCTTGTCAATAAGCGGGCAAATTTTAAAAGGTCGCTCTTTAATTGACGTCAATCCCATCAATCTTAAATTCGTTAACCACAAGGCTTAGCGTGATAGTCAACATTAATACAGGAGTAAACAAAAAATATGTGACACCTAGCCAAGTGTTTAACAAAAGTTAGTTTATTCATTAGTTTTCAAGTGTTTTTTCGTTAGTTTACGAGATACATATTGTATATTTATATGTTTGTGAAAGTTTAACATGTTCGTGAAAATTGACGATTTTGGCGCGAATTGCATGGCCAAGTGATTGATTTAAAAATTTCAAAGAGAATCGAATTGAGACCACAATTCGACACTATATTATCAATGGAGCCAGTTTGTGGCGGTTGATTTCAAAATAATAATGTTTGATAAAAAAAATAATACATAATTACATATTGTATAGGAAATCACAATGTTTACAATATTACTTATATATGTTTCAATAAAGATGACCACCACAAAAATGATAAACTTTTTGACCTTAGTAAACTCGACTTTGTCTATTTTACATTTAAAATCTTAACACATTTAATAAACCAATTCAGTATATAACAATCGTTTGTTTAATATACTTTCCATAAACAAATACACACAAGCATATTAAAAAAATTTATTTCTATTAATTAATTTGGTCAATATTTATTGAGAAAGAGTGAAATGTATTAGTCAAAAAAAATCGAATAAACATTCCACCATTTATTATTGAACTGAAATCAAGACCATTTAATAAATTTACTATTATTTCTTTTTTTTTGTAAATTAATTTCTATTCGAAATGACTGTAGATGTGGTTGCTTCTTCGGGGAGTATGATTGTTGTCTCCAATCGATTACCATTCGTTTTGCAAAGAAACAAAGATGGTAAATTGGTGCGAAAAGCGAGGTAAGTGAACAGGGTCGGACTTGAGCGACAAAATTTGATGCAGTGATTAAAAACGAACGACTTTTCTAGTGCTGGTGGTTTAGTGACAGCTGTGGCACCTGTCGTCATCAATGGTCATGGTTTATGGGTCGGTTGGCCAGGCATACATTTGGATGATCCAAATGAGCCGATTCCAGAATCGGATCCAACAGATATTACGCCTACGGCTGGCCTGAAATCCGATAAGGTGAGCAGTGTTTTTTGTCATTTAAAGCACCATTAAGATACCATCTCAATAATTATATATATTAATGATAATTGTGGAGATTTTCTCAAAATTATCTACCTAACATTTAATTTTATTTATGCATTTATATTTTACAACAAAACTCGTTCATACCGCTTTTTGAATTTTATTATTTTTAAGATGAATCAGTGAACTGTGTGCTAATTTCTACATCTTATAATTATTAATAAAAAATTATTTTTATAAGATAATAAGTAATAACATATACATATATGTATGTAAATAATTGTCACATGTAACGGAACGTGTTTGTTTTTATTTTATTTATCAACAAATTAATCGTTTTTAAGTCTCGGTAGTTAAAAAAAAATCAAAAAATGGACTTTGAGTTGAATCACAATTGTTATTTTTATTCTAAATGGTGCTAAAAATAATATAACCGGATTTTTCAATGAATCGTACTTAAATTTGTTACAGTGTAAATAAATAAATATTTTCCTGTTGCCAAATTAAATATTTACGTTTAAAAATAAATATTTAGAAAACCTGTACCTATTGAATTAGTTTTGAATTTTGCAAACATATGTATGTATATGTCGCCAGCTTATTGTGATTTCAATCTTATTATAATACGCACAAAATGTGTTTTATAATTTGTATAACAATTAAATGTCCTCCTTCTTTTATAGATAATGTAAATTGTTTTTTTTTTGCAAAAAAACTTAGAATTTGTGTCCTACTCTTAATGATGACTTTAATTTTGGCCTTGACTTGACAAAGAAAATATTGAAAAATTTATAAAAGAAGGAAGAAAAGTAGATAACTTAGAATGAGTAAAAGCCTAGGCGTATTATAATAAAACTGAAATTAGAATACGACTGCGCCATATATACTCTATTCGTTATATCTTTGATGCTACGTTTGTTCAATAGTGTTTTAATTATCATGAAATATAAAAAGTAGCGCTTACCTACATTCATATGATTAACACAAACTAAATATTTTAATACTCCCTATATATGTATATATTAGTGCGATAATGCAGAATAATAATATAATATGTATGTATACGTATATACATATTTGAAATGTTCTACTATTTGTGACGTAGCATCAAAGACTCAGAGAAAAAAGTATACATTTTTATGTAAAAAGGCCACTGACTTTTCCAACATACAATTCTTGTTTATGGAAATTTTGCCGAAAAATCCATCCAAATTGATATTTTACAGGTAGTTGCCGTCCAAATCGATCCCGCCGTCTTCGATTCATACTACAACGGTTGTTGTAATGCCACCTTTTGGCCATTATTCCATTCAATGCCGGATCGCGCCACTTTCAAAGGTGAACATTGGCGTTCGTACGTGTTTGCCAATAAGGCATTCGCCGAATGTACGATGCGAGCATTGCGTACATTGCCACGCAATACCACCCAAGTACCATTAATATGGGTGCACGATTACCATTTGATGTTGGCAGCCAATTGGATACGTCAAGCGGCCGACGAAGAGGACATACCAGTTAAATTGGGCTTCTTTTTACACATACCATTCCCGCCATGGGACATTTTCCGTTTGTTTCCATGGAGCGATGAAATCCTTCAGGGTATGCTCGCCTGTGACATGGTCGGCTTTCACATCACCGATTATTGTTTGAATTTCGTCGATTGTTGTCAACGGAACCTCGGTTGTCGTGTCGATCGAAAAAATCTCTTAGTCGAACATGGTGGCCGAACGGTACGTGTACGACCACTACCAATTGGTATACCATTCGAACGATTCGTTGAATTGGCTGAAAAAGCACCACGTGTATTGTCGACAAATCAAAAGATCATTTTAGGCGTTGATCGTTTAGATTATACAAAAGGATTGGTACATCGTTTGCGTGCTTTTGAAAAATTATTAGAAAAACATCCGGAACATAAAGAGAATGTTTCACTATTACAAATCAGTGTACCATCTAGAACCGATGTGAAAGAGTATCAGGATTTAAAAGAGGAAATGGACCAACTGGTTGGACGTATTAATGGTAAATTTACAACACCAAATTGGTCACCAATACGTTATATTTATGGTTGTGTTAGTCAAGATGAATTGGCAGCATTTTATCGTGATGCTGCCGTTGGTTTAGTAACACCATTACGTGATGGTATGAATTTGGTGGCAAAAGAATTCGTTGCATGCCAAATTAATGTGCCGCCAGGTGTATTAATTGTGTCACCATTTGCTGGTGCTGGTGAAACAATGCACGAGGCATTAATATGTAATCCATACGAAATTGATGATGCTTCCGAAGTGATACATCGTGCATTAACAATGCCAGAAGATGAACGTATATTACGTATGAATTATTTACGTCGCCGTGAGAAACTAAATGATGTCAATTATTGGACGAAATCATTTTTGTCTGCAATGGGTTCATTGTTAACACAAGAAGATCACGATGATATTGGATCAATTATTATGCCAGCTGTTACATTAGATGATTTCGATGAATATTTAGCAAAATATATTGGCAATACACATAAATTAGCATTGTTATTGGATTATGATGGTACATTAGCACCGATAGCACCACATCCCGATTTGGCCGTCATACCAACTGAAACAAAAAACGTTCTACAACGATTATCAAATCTATCAGATGTTTATATTGCCATTGTATCGGGTCGTAATGTTGATAATGTTAAAAAAATGGTTGGCATCGATGGTATCACGTACGCTGGTAACCATGGTTTAGAAATTTTACATCCAGATGGTACGAAATTCGTACATCCAATGCCAACGGAATTTCAAGACAAAGTTGCCGGTTTAATGCAACAATTACAAGAGAAAGTTTGTAAGGATGGTGCATGGGTGGAGAATAAAGGGGCATTATTGACGTTCCATTTTCGTGAAACACCGGTACATTTGAGGGCCGAATTGGAACAAGAAGCAAAACAGTTGATCGAAGCGGCTGGTTTTAAAGCTGGCAAAGCGCATTGCGCCATTGAGGCAAAACCACCGGTACAATGGAACAAGGGTAGAGCATCAATTTATATATTGCGTACCGCTTTTGGCGTGGATTGGAGCGAACGTATACGTATTATTTATGTGGGTGATGATGCAACAGATGAAGATGCTATGCAGGTAAGTGGGAAACTGTGGAAATTTTGTTCTTACTAAATTGATTCACTGAATTTATCTTATTGTTAACAGGCATTGAAAGGTATGGCGGCCACATTCCGTGTAACTTCGTCACAAATCACAAAAACATCCGCCGAACGTCGTCTACCATCCACCGATTCTGTACTTACAATGTTAAAATGGGTGGAAAGGCATTTAAGTCGCAGGAAACCAAGTTTAGATCCAAATTCGTATCGAAGAAATTCATTAGCTAAACAACAAGGTCCTGTCCAAATGGAAATGTCAATGCATAGAGAATTAAATAGCTCAAAGAAGAGCTAAGTTCCTAAATCGTAATCAATTTTTTTTTTTCAATTAATTTTTGTAAATAAATGGAAAACTTTTTATATTAGGTCATTTCCAAGTAAACACTACACTTCTAAACTGGTTCTAATTGGAAATAGCTTACTATAAATATATGCACGTACAACTTCTACCAGACTGAATGTAAAACTGAATTTATATAGCATGTGCCTAAAAACCATATAAATTAAAATAATGGATTATTATATATTTGTATATTTGTAATAATTAATTTATTTTTTATAAAACAATATATTACTTTACACATTCTGTGTTTCTACTCCGGACAGTGTGTAATTATTTTAGAAATTTCATTATTTAGTTAGTATTCAATCGATTTAGTGTACGAAAAATTTAATTTCAATAAAAAAATACATAATCTAAACTGTTTAAATTTTTCAAAGTTGCCGCCTGCCTTCATAACCAACCTAATTCTTTTAACGAAATGTTCCCAAGTAGTGTAACCAAGTGTAACTAAAGATGGTCTTGGTGGTGGCAATGGCGTGGTAGTGTTTTCGTGTTAAACTCCATATCAGAACTATTAATTAAATCAATTACCATTTTAATTACGAATTATGATAAATTCTAATACAATACATTACCTAACCTAGAAAATAGTGAAATTTTTAATAAACAAATATGTTATTCAAGTGATATTCTATATGAAAACAAAAACAATAACAACAAGTGGTTACTTTGAGTAAAATATATACAGAAACTGTGTAAAAATGTTTCGTTTTTTAAGTGGCCGAAAGGCCCGCAACAATAATAGTACAAATACAAATGGCACAAATGATAATCATCATATAAGAACAACGAAAAATGTACAAAATAAAAATTTAATACAGTGCAAAGTGATTTTATTAGATAATACTGATTTGTCCATTGAATTGTCGGTAAGTATATTATAGTGGGCGTATTGGCTATTTTATGTTAACACTCTGTGTATAGTTTAGATCGTGTTAAAATTAGCCTACTAATTTATTATTATAACGACAAACCGTTTAGAAACAATCAAATTAAATTATATATTTATTTTTACGAGTCTTTATTATTTTTTCACATTAAATAATAAGTTACTTAATAACAATATTACAGTAGGAGGAGAAAAATCGTGAGAAAAATAACATTGTTTAAAAACTTTCTTTAGTTTTGTACGCTGTAATTAAATTTATATATTCAAATATAATCTTGAGAGTATTTTTTTACGTCTTTGTGTCCCCATTTTAATTATAATTAAACTAAAAAAAGAAAAACAACTTCCGTTTTAGCAAATTCAATTACATGAAAATTTATTATAAACCGATTAACTGTTTATTATAGCGGTTTATATTAATATTTTTCTTATCAATTTTTTTTTTAGAAAAAAGCAAAAGCACGTGATTTGTACGAGCAAGTATTCTATTCATTGGACCTAATCGAAAAAGATTATTTTGGTTTGCAATTCACAGATGCAAATCACGTAAAACATTGGCTGGATCAGACAAAAACTATAAAAAAACAAATCAAAAGTAAGGACACCCCAAAAGAAACAAAAAGAAGTCATTTAATATAATCTAATTTGTGTTCCAGTTGGACCTCCTTACACACTCCGCTTAAAAGTCAAATTCTATTCATCGGAACCGAATAATTTACGTGAAGAATTAACTCGTTACCAATTTTTCTTACAATTAAAACAAGATATTTTAGAGGGCAAACTGGAATGTCCACATGAAACGGCTGTAAAATTGGCTGCTTATGCTTTACAATGTAAATTTCCAGCTTAATTCAATTAAAGCTTACTCCAAAATTATTCGAAAAACTAAGAGGTTTTCAACCAAATTTTAGTCAAATCAGGTCAAAAACTAGCTTTTGTTCTAGTCTAGTTTCTGGCACGGTTTCTATTTATAAATAAAAATATAGATTAAAAACCAATTTTTTTAATATATGTATATGATATCTCACAGTTTACAAAAATCTACAGATTTTGAAATAATTTTAGGGTAAGCTTAAATTGAATCACCTTGTATATATAGTATAACAACAAATTGAAATTAATTTAATATCACGAATTTTGTCCCTAAAAAGCTGAACTAGGAGATTACGATGAAACTCAGCACACCGCCGCCACTGTATCCGAATTTCGTTTCGTACCAAATCAGACTGAAGAAATGGAAATTGAAATATTAGAAGAATTCAAAAAGTGTCGCGGTTTATCACCGGCACAAGCGGAACAAAGCTATTTGAGTGAAGTGAAATGGCTGGAAATGTATGGCGTCGACATGCATACAGTTTTAGGAAAAGACGGTATGGAA
>SSSI01002592.1:9138-45402 GCA_004796505.1 Oryzaephilus surinamensis
CGACACGTGTTTTTTGATTCCCGAATATTCAAATATCTTGTTTTTCTATTTTGACCACAAAATGTTACTTTTGCATTTCATGTCTTTATGGACGAACGCCAACTGGTCACCCGAAGACAATTCCTTTGTGTTCATATAATCTTCTTTCAGTATATCTTTGATTACACATGACAACTTGTGTCAAATTGTTGATTATTGTTTTTATATTGTTGTCAGTATTTTTGTAATTTGTCACGTGGCATCAAAGATATACTGAAAGAAGATTATGCTCTATCTGTTTTTAATTATTGTTCACTTTTCTGTGAAATTTCCTCTCTACCGCAAATAGAGTATCTATAAAAGTGTCACGTGATATCAATTAACATTCTTTTGTCCGTCATTAGGACCGATGTTTCTTGTACTGTAGTTTTATTTTATAAAAAAAAACTTAAAACATTCCAATTTGACTGGTTTTTTTTCCTTACTTTATTCCTTTAGAATCATAGAAGCATAGGTATACTTGTTTTTCCATCTGACAAAAAAAATATTGTAGGTTAGACACAACAGATTCTTTTTTGTTGCCAACATCAAAAGATCGAAAAAAAATCATGTGAATTTACAAATAGTATATCTTGTCAATAAGCATTGCTACTGAATTCTTAAACAGCAATATAAAAAAGTGATTCCAAATAATCGATAACAGTTTTTCCATTTACGAAACAGGTAATACATAACCTCGGAAATGATAAAGTTGCCGAACGTATATCATGAAAAATAGATGTATTGAAAAACAACACGCGTGTAACAAAAACAATATATGTATACTGTTATGTATTATTTGATGAAATTAGTCCTAAAAGCAAATTAACAGCTGATGAAGCTTTTCTGTCTACCATGTCAAGAAAGTTCGTAATTGTTATATGAAATATGAACAGTTTGCCACTTTTCTAGTTTCACTCATCTCACTGAGATATCTTTGAAAAGCTGTCAGATTTGTATTATGAATAAATCCAGTTTATATTATCTTTGCGAAAATTGTACGTGCCGTGCTTTTGAGCTTTCTATGCTATGTACATACATATGGTTCTAACAACATTGGAAAGTCTTTATTTTATTCTTGTTTGGACTTGAGCATATCGTCAAAGTCCGAAAAGTGGAGAGGCTGATGCTGGGAGAGAGAAACGTTCTATATAAACTTAACTTTCGAGCAAGTTGGCGCCCAATAAACCAAAACTTGTGCCTGTCGGTCCGTACGTGATCATATTGACCAAAGACCAAAGTAAATTACATTTCCAAGTTAACAGTGAACCCAAATAACCCACAACCATTCGTGTTTATCAAATCTCTTATTAATATTATCTAATATAAATCTAATTCAATGTTGTTGTATGTGGAACAACCTGAATACAATATTACGTATACCAAAGTTTTCTAAGAATTGTTTTTCAAACAACTGCGCATCCGTACACAGTCATAAAATTAAGGGAAGGGATGAGCGGGAAATTTAAACAAACTAATCTTATATAAATATATGTACATATTCATGTATTTATTTTTTTTAAATTATGATAATTTTGATTATTAATAAAATGAATCTACATATATCTATTACTCCTATTATTAATTTTGAGCTCGTGCTGGAATGAAGACCATCTCTTTCTGCCACCTGTGCAGAAATGACACCAATAGATACAAAAGTGTTTGTTAAACAAGTTGCATTTTCTATGCATCAAAAATACATTAACAAAATTTCGTTTCATGTTTAATTACTATTTGCTACCCGTATTTACCAGGGTTGCGTTTGTCCGAAAATATTTTGAAAGTTTTTGGAAAACATTTACATAAACTTGTAACAAGTGCAAAATTAAAAGTATACACACATATACTAACGTAAAATATAAATTCAAATTTAATAAAACACAGTACGAGTATACTTAAGAAAAATGTACATAGGAAAAAGGGTCGCATATTGTTGTTGGGTTTGAATATCAAATTAAAAAACTTTAGTAATTATATAAAGAAAACTGACAGGTACTAAAAGAGAGGGACAAACAAGCGCATTATTGTGTGTATAGTGTATTTTTTTTTGATGATGATTAAAAGAGGACCTCATTTTTGATTACCTAAATGCATACTCGGCTCTATATACTTAATTTTCACTTTTTTTACAAAAAACAACATATAGAACAAAGGAAACTTTTTATTCAATTTAATTGGCAAAGTTTGCAAATGAAAAGAATTATGTTATATATTATGTAGGTATAACTATCTATTATATTCTTTTATCTGAGCAAAAAATTTTATTAAAAAGTTTGCTTTTCGTCTTCAGTCAACACAAAGTAAACAAACTGTAAGTTATTATGTTTACATTTTTGATTTTCAATTGCGATTAAACTTTAAACTATACACATACAACATATTTACCTAGTTTTTTTATATAACTTGTATAAATATAATACGTATTCATTGTTCAATATAATAAAAATGTCTGTCATAAAATTTTCACCGCCTTTATCAGACCAGAACACACAAACATCAGACTGTATAGGTCACTTTTTTGAAAAAAGCTCAATTTATACTTTATTTCGCTTCTTTGAAATGAAAAACGAAACGGAGAATCGTTGATTTTGTGTTGTAAATGTCAGTCTGTCCGCCCAACAAATGTACCTCAGTTTTTCACTTCATAATTAATTTCACCTGATACGTAAAAGAACGTAAAACTAGTAATCTGGAAAATAGACGACGAATGAGGCAGTAAATAATTGAAAAGAGCGTTAAATTACATGGTTAAATGTTAGCTGAAATGTGCGGCTCTATATAGTATAGTCGTACTGTAAAAAGTTTTCTTGATCAATTTAATAAATTCCCATTAATTTCTAATTTTCTGATGAAATAAAATTTAATATTTTTCACAAGTAAAAATTTCTCAACAAATAATACCTACGTTCGATATATATGGTTTTTAAGATTATAAAAGTTGAAGGAACTTAATAAACTTTCTTTAACAGAAATGCGAACTTGTCTTTAAAACGAAAATTCTCACAAAATAGTTTTATTTAGAAAATATTTCGGGAAATGTTTCAAAAAAAGTACCTATATGTGTATGCGTGCACAAATACTAATTATGGCAAACAATGTTGTGTACAACGCCAGAAAATAAAAATCAAATATAATACACACGAATATACACATGAATACATTTTTATTTTGTAACGAAAGCAAAATCTGATAAAAACTTTTGTATGAACATATACGTACATAAATATAACTGTCTAATTATTGAAATTACAAAAGTTATGTTGAAGCCAGCGTACACAGTTTGCGTGATTTCTTTTTAATGAGTTTGTTATGGTATAATTAATTTTTCTTTTCTGTTGAAAAATACTAAGCACATTTTAAATATAATTAGCACAGTCGTTACACTTTTACACAAAAAATTTAAAGATACATACTATTTAAATGTGTAAAAGTGTAATTTACATTTCAACTTAACTTGATTTAACAGTTTTGTTTTTCTTCTACAAAGACTAAACATTAAACAAAATTTCATACACGGGATTTCATTTATTTTAACTATGTCAGACTCTTTGTTTTCTTTTTTTTGAATGAGCTTTGTTCTTTAATAAAGATATAATCATATAAAGCAAATTTAATAAAAACTGCCATTTTTTGGCAGACAACCCATAATCTTCCTGGTTAACATAAAATTTTATGCATTGGACAAAATTTAATACTAACTAAATAAAATGTGAATTTTTCCTTTAACTTAGTGCCACCATCATCAACATAACATATAGATATAATATATACATGGTATATATATATAATGTATAGTTGGAAGTAGAGAGCAAACAAACAAGCCAATTTTCTTAACACTGACTCCCAGTTTATATGAATATGTCGGTAGTATACGACAATTTATGCATCGACAACGGACCAACCCTTATTTTATACCATTTTCTGTTACCTAACTAGCTAATTTTCTGAATAGAAGTTAGCCATGAATTTTTTGATAATATAGAGAAATGTCAAATCAGTCACAGTCAACGTAAGCAAATTCTTGTGGCTTTTTGGTCCCCTCTTTGTAAATTCTCCATTTGAGCATAAATAAATATCTTTTCCTCAACAATAGTTTTTCACCAATTTAAAGTTTAGAATTACATAAACAACAAATTGTTGGATTTGTAATGATAATTAATAGTTGAATTTGAATAATGCCATAATGACATCCGATTTTGGTAAAATTCTACAGACAATAGAGAATGTGTGTAGACTACAGTCTAAAGACTAGAGATTACGAAGTAAAGATTAAAAACAAAGTCATAAGACTATGTGTAGACGAGCCTTTATTGTATTGTGTATAAAAAGAAAAACAAACTGTTCACGACAAATATATACGAGTACTTTAAAGTAGGCTCTATAAAATTTTCTTTGGAAAAAAAAAACACTCACTTTTTTTACCAGCTCACAAAAAAAGCTTCACAAAGTCTTATCGGCTTATAGCCATTAGGCAATTTAAAATTTAGCTCAGTGTGTATGTGTGTATATGGGGGATGTTAGTATAAAGAAGACATATCAATACTAAGAGTTATTTGAAAATCTAATTTGTTTTTAATGTAAATATATTTGATTTTCGTATATACGTATATATTTTGTTTCATTGTCAGCCAACAATTTTTTATTTCAGCCAAATAGTTCTGAAATCATATTTTATCTGTTATTTGCACGATGAAATGGAACGACATTATATGTCCCCGAAAACATTAAATAACTGGCCTCACCATCATAATAACACAATTTTATTCTTTCACACTTTGAAACTAAGTAGATTATTTGTTTGTCTGTCCATAGGTATATATTTCCCTTATCTTTTGTATGACTAGATTATTTCGTATACTGGCCATTGTTGGAGGGTGGAAAAAAACCAGTACAGATAATTTAAATCAAAAATATGTACAAAAAGCAATTCTAACAAAAAAAAAACCTTGCCAACAATAACCGGCTCTATATTGTCTGTTCAACATGCCATAAGAAGCATATAACAGAATGATGTCATTAGAGGATTTAGAGACGGTTTCATTGTTTGTGGCTCCGTTGTTTTATATGTTAGGATAATGGCAAAAAGGGGCCCTACGACGGCATAGTGTGTAACGGCAGTCGGAAAACGCGACACGCGGTCACGGCATATCGTCATAATCTCGAGTCTTTGTTGTTGTTTGTGTATGTCTAGGGTCTAGGAATAAGGGCTAGGTTGTGAGTGTGTATGCAGCTTCTCACTAAATCCTAAAATCCAGGACTTGGACTAGTAAATAAGGAGAGTGCTTTTGCACGACATCTCTACTTAGTCGTTTTATACTGACTATTCTTTGTTACGCTGAAAAAATGTTATTGTTTGAAAATATAAGAATTCCTCTGGAGCAATAAAACTTGTATTGTATTTATGACTTTCTCTAAACCAATAGAAAAATGTAAACAATAATTAAGGCATGGTAAACACGTTTAAAAAGCACTCAGTTTGTGGAAACAATACAAAACTAGCAAGTTCGTTAGCCTTGCATTTCCATTCATAATGATGACATTTACCCTTTCAGAGGAACCCTTATATTTTACAGACTATATTAGGTAAATATGTATATGGTTACAGTAAAAATCAAAATTAAATGGGCAAGTCAAATTTACATTAAAATTATCAAAAATTATAAAGTTGGTGAAAAAGAAAAGAGTCTATTTATCTTGTTTAACGTTTTATTTTATTTTTATAACCCGCAAACGATTTGTTGATGAGTACACAGTATTAATTTTGATGTTTCTCTTTTATTTCAGCACTTAACTACTAACATACATTAGGATCTCTATTAACCCCGTAAATAAACAATATATGTAAGTTTTATTGCTAATGAAGGACTGTTGAGAATATTCGACAATTAATCTCTTATTGTTTCAGTATTAAAAAACTATATAAAGACACGAAACTGTTTAATTCATTACTTTTCATTGTTGTATTTTCTTAAAAATACGTAAAAGAAAACTGTTATTCTGTTTTATTTTCACCAATTCGCATTTTATGGTTTTTAATTAAAAACAGTGAAAAGATTGAAACTGAATTAAGTAATTAATTTAGACAAATTTTTTTATGGTTTGTCGTCAAAGGAGGAAAAGTATACGCAACACAGTGGAAAAAGGGTTGTTTAAGGCGTATTATATAGGCTGTTTGAATATTAAATTGCTCATTTTCTCTAAAAAACTGGGTTGTGCGGTTACACTATAAGGATTATAAAATATGTCAATAACGTACATAAGAACAGATATATAAGCGTGTTCGCAAAGACAAAGAATATACGTGTTTTTAACAAATTATGCAAAATTGAGCAATCAATAATCGATTTATAAACAAAATATTTTAAGTATTTAGTATCATCTAGAGAATTGCAGTTTAATAAGGTACTCTTACTCTTAGGCATATTATATGTTACAAAAGAAAATTTTAATAATTATCTTCTTCATTTGATACATGGCCTGTCTAAAATTTTCGTATACGTTTAATTTTAAACACAGCATTTTCATAACTTATCTACAACATGAATGCATGGGTAATACACAAAACAATTTGATTTATGAACATTTTAATTTATCTAACATCAATGAGATAATTTATTATTGTCTATTATGACGTGCTTATACCGCACGAATGATTTCTTAATACACACTAAACCAAATCATTTCTTCAATATTTTAGTCTATAGCTCATTCATTTAACAGAGGATTTAACTTTTTCAAAATTTTCAGTATATAATATACAGCGACAGTAATCACACTCCGGTAACTTTCTTTTGTTCTTTAAGCTGCATTTACACGTGTCGAGTAGCTAAAGCGAGTAACTATTAATTTAGTCTTTTTTTGCTTAGTAGGTGTATACACGTATTTGGTAAATTTTTTAGTAAATTCATTTAATCTTGGCGATCTACTAATATACTTTACTAAAACAATCTGTCTACAAGTGTTTAGTTGCTAATTTAGTTGCTCCTTTTGTAGGGTGGGGGAGTTACTCGGCCGAGTAAATAGAAGTGGATTCTATTTACTTAACTAAAAAATTTACTATGAGGGAGTACTTGCCCAAGTACTAAATAGACTGTTTACATGATGCAAGTAACTAAATTTAGCTAGGTACTTGCCTTAGTTACTCGCTTTAGCTACTCGACACGTGTAAATGCAGCTTTAAGGAACAAAAATTTCGTCTTTTTTTAGACAACTGCGCATATAACTTTGCGCAACCTTACAGAAGAAAGCTTTAGCGCCAGGAATGTTACTTCTGTTTTATTCTGTGATATAGTTGATTGCCATAATTCAGTTCAAACTAAAAATAAGTTTGATTACACACTTGTATACGAGTACAATCAAGTTTCGAAATCAAATATTGGCTAATTAAGGTAAGGTGTCCAATTGCACCCAGATAAATATAATATATTCTTTTATAAGATCTTGTGTCCATATTAGCATTTGACTGTCTATGTCATGCCATATCCCAACAAGACCACTATTGGGAAACTATATAGCCGTCTCCAGGGATTACTTAGATTCCACACACACACAATGTCTGAATTCAATCAGAATGGCCGATGGTGAACATGTTTATTCTACCCCGTAGGATATCTATTCCTTGTTTTGTTGCAATGTATGTGTTTATGGTAGCATTGCATCATCGCAAGGGGCTCCAATTGTTAATGTATTATAACACTCTCAACCGGCAATACGACAACAACCCTCCTCGACTACCACCTTGGACACTGTCTCAATTCTCGTCGTGTTGGGAATTTGTTGCTATGGCAACTGTTGAGCCTTACTGCTCTCATGCTGGGTAGATTTAGAAAAACACAGAAATATAATAATACAGAGATTAAATAATGTTTTTGGTTGAAATTTAGAATATACACAATTCCTGAAATTTGTGATCGTTATTTGAAGACATAATAACATCAAATAGAAATTTAGTTCAATAAATATGTAAGTATATTTATGAACGACAGATACATTATTTATAACAAAGTTAATATCTTTTTGAAGTTTCGTTTGTGCTTTTCTTGGAATAGAAATGTAAGTACTTTTATAATCTAATTAAAACAAATGTAAAGTAGATTTGTGTATGTTTACAGCAGTAGTTTACACAGTATGTTTACTATAAAGTATGTACTTAATATTAATAATTTAGTTTGTAGAATCGAATGTCTATATTTTTTTAAGAAAAAATGCAAGTATTTATAACAAATGTGTATGAAGAAGTGATCGGGGGAGTTTCGAGCATCCAGTTTGCATTTATAAATTTAATATTTACATACATACAGAAAGTATAGTGGTTTTATAGGTACATAACTGAAATTCCATTAGATGCTGATAAAATATGATAGGTATTGAGTTATTTTGCAAGTATAATATAGCCACAACTCTAAGTTTAGTTCTCTAGAGTAAAATGGAAGTAAATATTTCTCTGTCCCATACGTAAGATGCAAGTTCCATTCACCTAAAGACATAGGCACATGTTCTCTATAGTTTACTTTACCCTCAAAATACTTCACGAACTTCACGAAAACAAAGAAAACAACATTAAAATATATTTATAATCAGTTTGGGGCCATTCCACTTCAAACGAATATTTTAAATAATACAATTCTGGCATATGGTTGAATTTTTTGTTGACTAATTTCATCTTGAGTCAGGTTTTTGAAAGGGTTGGCACCCCGAGGACTAGGAAGCATTGAATACCATTGAATTGTATACGCGTATTATATAAATTAACATTTAACGTCCCGAAGGAATTTGTTAAAAAAGAATGCTTTTCCGCATGAGTTTCATTTAATGATTTGATCATTTAAAATATTTACCTACATGCGCATATAAAATACAAAAACTTTCAACTACAAACACAATTTGAACTTATTTTACAATTCCGTGTATTTTAGTGTTGCACATATACGTATGTGTATAAAAAAGGCCACAATTTGCAATTAGATGGACCATAAAGCGAGCAAAAATTCATTCTAATGTAAAATTCACACACACAAATTTTTTGAATTAAATTCAACGTATGTGATTGAATAATAACGAGAGAGTACAAAGTGAATTTTTCAACATAAATATATAAATAAAATATATGTTGAAGAAAAATTTCCAAATAGTGTTTTTCTTGTGAAGCGTTAGAGATTTGACATCACAGCAAAGCGATATGGTGGATGGTGGATGATGGGTCGTGTTGCAGTCTTTTCAATATGTCTTTAATAACGGCAATAAATCATGAAAGCAATATACGTATACGTATTACAGGTGACCGAATGGTGGTGGTGGTTGCTTGCGGTCGGTCTTGAGAAACGGGCCGCGGCCGATCAATATAGCACCCCGAAAACTCGCCCTCTCCGTCGAGAGAGATGCAAGCCAACCATTGCCACTACTGGCACACATATAGCCACCACCGACCGAACGGTCGCCAACATCCAACACAAAACCAATAAACAATCACCTAACCCCTGTCATCGCGATATTGTCGAACACACAGGTATTAATAAACGACTCTCTTAATTAGAAATGAGTTATGACGTATTGTTACACACCTCCGCACACCACCCCCGTTATACGACCATGTCGTCCGGTGATATTTTGTCGCTTATTTCAGGCTTGCCGGCGTTAAATCAGATGTGACTCGAATAAAATACCACATGGTGGTTCAACTAATGTTCTTAAATTTTTTATTGGTGCCCTTTCGTTTTTATTATATTTATAGTCTATTGTCGTTTTTGTTTTTTTTTTTTTTAAATTTGGAACAGAGTATCATATTTTACATGACCACTTATCCTATCTCACCTTTGATAAGTAGTTAATCTCAAGAAACAAGTTCAAGTGTTTTGAAATCAATAATAAAAGATCTATGAGTAAAAAATCAATCCTTTAATTGAACGTAAAACTTTTTCACTCAGACAAAAATATATTATTATAGGTTACTAAAAATAAGACATCCTAGGATTTAATAAAGACCTTGTTTTCGTCACGTACAGGTTTGTTCAATTTTAGTTTAAGATGTGCACTTGTAAGTGTTTAGATCTGCTAATGGCTAATGTATGATGTCTTCAGTTTCAGGGGATTATGGATATTTTAATACAAAATCTCCTGGTTTTCTACATGGAATAAATATATTTGCAATTTACAATTTAAAATGTTTTTAAATAATCAATGCAGTAAATAGTTTTTCAACATATGTTATACATATATACAACATATATTATAAAAGTTTTTTTTCTTCATCCAGTGTATAAAAAGGAATTTATATAAGGATCATTGGAAGCAAAATTTTGACCATTATGGTTAACATTAAGTTTTATATATAGTCCTATTTTATAAATTAATTAATAATCTTTAATTACAGAATTATATACAATCAAGTTAATGATTTGTTTACGTCGCACGTACTTATAATTTGGATCTAAATTAAAAAATTAATCAACGATTGAAAAATTAATTACCACAGTCAATATCAGGAAAATTTAATTTAAAAATACTAGCAAAAACGCTTTCATGAATATTTAAATAATATTGAGGACTGCTTACGGTTTACCATATATACAGTAATATAGAAATAAATTTTTTATTAAATTATCGTACAATACATAATTATTATGGTAATTGTATATATTTGTGTTTTTCTTTGGCAAAAATATACCAATAAATTTAAATGGCGGCTTTTTACAAATCCAACAGCAATCCATTTCTTTTTCAGCATTTTATTACAATGCGCATTTGGACGGTTTTAATTTTAATGCCATCATATTCACAGTAAACCGAGGGGATATCTTGTAGGATATTGGAGCTTTTAGGTTGTGGTACACACCTGGCTACAAACGTTGTATATACGTTAGACTGTAACCTCTTACCACAATTTTGCTGGCGTTCTCTTCTCTATTCACCCACAGCCGCCAGCCCCCCAAGCATTTCAACCCAATTTCTCCCTATTTCCTTTTGCAAAACATTACACACATCTCACGAATAATAATGGAAATGTTTTTATTATTTCCTTGAATTTATTTTACAAGATGTTGTTTTCCTACATATATACTTTTGCATACTACTTTTCACCTGTTGCAAGACGAAAAACACAATTTATTGTTTTAATAAAAAATATTACCTACGTAGTGTCGTTTTGTTGTTGAATATTTACCTGGGCATTGTTTGTTTTGCATAATGTAATTGACGTTGTATTGCTTCATTAATTCAGTTTTGTTGAAAAATTAAAAATCAACAATACACGACAACAATATCTTCCAGCATGCATTTTGTTTTAATATTAACAAAATTATAATGACTTTATTTAATTGTATACCTAAAATGTTAGGAGTACCTACTTTTTAATAATTATATTTTTGGTTTGTCCGCTTTAAAAATGCAAAATTGGTTTATAAAACATGGTTACATTTATTAAACTATAATGTATATGGAGACTTAAGTCTACAATATGATTATATAGATACTTAAAAATTTTTAGAACAAATGCATTTATAAAGGAACTGAAATCTCTTTATGTTTTATAAAATGATTAAATGGAAATATTAACTACATTTTAACATTTGTTGCAATAATAAAAAAATTGTTTATGCAAAGTCGTGTGTTTAAAAAAAATAATGATATTTTGGCTTAATTTTCATTAATACGCGAGTATTCCAGCTAGGATAATTACAAAATCCTTTTTCCCGAAACATTTTTCTTTTCCATCAAAACAGTGTCGCTCGTCCATAATAATTTTTTATTCCTTTTCTGGTATACTATGGTTTTATTCTCTTGGTAATTAGTCATATCTTGTAATTAAGCCGGTCTTGTGTGTTTGTCACGAAGCACGCGAATAATTTATTGTCGTATTATCTCTCATGCGCGCATTTCAACCATGTAAAAACTATCTTTTAGTATAGCTCATCCTGGTCTAGATTAAAACATTTTCCGCTCGAAAATTTTTACTCTCTGTGAACTCGTCGTGTTTCCAACCCACCAGCCTGGTATACCCCAGTATTCCCTGAAACCACAAATTCTAATTTAGTTGTCCGGAGGTCATTTGATGCACTTTTAAAATCTTTGCAGTGTAAATTGTTCTTGTAGGTTCTTGTTAGCGACATTTCGAATGTTTTATGTTGATTTTCTTTTCAAAAAATTATAATTAATTTTTTTGCGAAAGTTGATAATTAATATGGCGGGTCTAAGGTGGGACCCTAAGGGTGAAACATGAATAATAATTGTCGAGATGCTGTGTTTTCATAAAACTTGTTGTTATATTATGAAATTAATATGACAGTACATACTTGTTTTCTAACATATATAAACAGTTTACTTATTTTGAAATTACATGACGAATATATATATTAAATATTAATTTTTAGTATGTTTTAAGCAGTCAATCTGCATAAATTGTGTCCCAAGGGTCTCCCTTCTTGTAAGCTATGCATATTAAGGGACAAGTGTACGAAATTTTGATAAAACGGGAAATTCTAGAGTATCATTAAATAATTCAAAATGTAAAAGCGTAATTGTGTATAAGTTGAAAATGTAAATTTGAATTCTGTTGATATTTTAAATAGGCACCAAAACATACCAAACATGTATTACACCATGTATATACCATTTACATAGGTCCTATTTTCTTTTATAATATTATTAATGCGGCAATTTAATAATCCATTATTATTGTTTAGTATGTAACAGGTACATTAAATAATTATGCAGAAACACGTTTTCATTTTATTGTTTTAAATTTAAAGCATGCAGTATAGATGGTAAATACCTACGAGTATAGGGTGTTCCAGAATAACGGTATCATCTTATATTTTAGAGGGTTATTATTGAGTACGTTTTAAGAAAAAAATTCATATAGACAATGGTCCGAAATTTCCTTGGTTTTCGAAATACACGGTGTTACACCACCTCCAATAAAAAATTTTAAAATTAATTCATAAAGGCGGCTAATTTTATTCAAATTTTGTCTAAGTTTTCATCTCAAGTTCAACTAACATAATATGTACCTACATAAATTTTTAAGGTATTTTAAAAACAATTTAGAAATTAGAAAAATACGATTATTTGAAGGATTTATTGCTGATACGTGTTCAATTTTTGGCATTTTCTTCGAAAACGACTCAAGTAAACAAAAGGTTTAGAGAAACACAAAAACTTTTCTATTAAATTTTGTATTAAATAATACTTTTTAAATAATACAATACATTTACTAAAATAAAAAATTTCTCGAGTTTGCTTCCACCACATTACAAAAAAATTATTGTTGGAGGCGGTCCTTTTTATTCAAATTTAATGTATGTTCTAAAAAGTAATATTTTTGTGCAAAATTTCATTTTAATATGTCTACTATTTCCTGAAATATTCAAGGAAAACCTTAATTTTTCAGAAATTTTAACACCATATATAAACATTGTTTATATGAATATGAACTTCTGGAATATCCTGTATATGGACATAAACTGTTAGTAAATGTTTTCATATTTTTCAAAAATATAATAATTATGTAAAGTTCATTTAATAGTAATATTTATTGCAAAATAAATTTAAAAGTACAATTTCTAATAAAATGATAAATTAAATCTGTAAATTATTTTGTAGTTAACTTAATATTGAATTACTAGCCTTAAAAGTTCATAGTTTTAATTGTTTGTATAATAATTTATTTCAATTTATGTGCTTTATCTGTAAATAGTAATGACAATAAATTATAAAGCAAAAACAAAACTTTAACTAATTCGTACGACTATTAATTATCGCTGTGGGTTTACTTAAAAATTATTATTAAAAAAAAATTGTAAGGCTGTTAACGAATAACGAATTTATTTAATATTATGAAAATGACGTGAAAATAATTTCAACAAACTTGTAAAATTGCAGCTTAAATGACACGAAGAAAATAAATCAATTAGCGAATATGTCACAAGGCAGTAAATTTCCCAAACACAGCCAAGAAATCCGGAAACTAAGAAATGTGTATTTTTATTCTAGCCCAAACATTCATCTACACTTTGTCTCTTTATCCTGTGTGCTTACACGGTACCGAAAATCTCTGTACCCGTGAAACTTTCTAGACATTATACTGGAAGTGAACGGTTTTTGGTCGACCTGGCCCCAGTTGGATGCTCTCCGCCTGGCAACAGTGATATATTGGGTCTTCTTCGCCCCCTACAACTCTGTGTGGTGCCCTGCGGGTACAAAATGAACGTCCACATATAAAACTAACACAATAAATTTACTCATGCCTAAAAGAATATCATCCAAGGCTCATGATTTCATATTTTCTAATAAAACTACCATTTTCCCCAAAACTGTTCACATACTTAAATGAAGAAATTCAAATCTTGACCTTATATTATTACTCTGGGGACGAAAAGGTGCCAAAAAATAAAATGTTTATATTATGTCGATTTTTTGTTCCGATATTTGTTTTTTATTTAGTTCACAGGGACGTTGTAAACGCATTAAAATTGGGTACGTTGTAGCATGTCAAACGTTTTTAACAAAGTTTCGACTTTTCCTGTAAGCCTGGAATTTAGAAGTTTCAAAATCAATACTTCAATGCCTAGGCTTGCCAGTAGTAGGTAGTGGAGAGACGATGGCGCGCCTCCTCCACCACACCATCCACCATCGGGACCATGAAGGCAGTTTCACTTGTCTACATCCAAAAAGAGCACTACTTACCGAGGTTTTTATATACCTACACAACGATAGGGTTCTATGAATTTTAATTATAACACATTGCTTACGTCGTTATACATGACGCTGTATATGTATCGTGTACAGTAAATCATGTTAGTGAAAGTAATAAGCGCTTCATGCAAAATACTCGACAATATCCTTCTTCTTGTCTTCACTTCCGACAATAGAGGTGCATTAAATGTATTATTTAACATATCAACTACAGGAGCCTCAACGTATATTCAAATTTTAATATTATATGTTATAATACTGTACAGACCAGTTTTGAATAATTTACAATCGTTTTATAATTTAGTGGAGGCTTCAAGTGAAAATGTGTTGTGATTTAATTTTTGTCGTGATTAAAATAATTAAATTTTTATGTTAGACAGTTGACGAGATTTTCTCTACTGTATTCGGCGTGTATTGTATAATATAAACAAACATTATCAAAACAAGGGACGAGGGCAAATTGTTAGGGAGCACCAGTTTTATAAATTTTATATGCCCACAGAGATCAAAAGAAAAATTTAAATTGGTGCCACCGGTGGGATTTATTTATTTAAATAAAGACAAATTAAAAAATTTAGCGTACTACAATTAAGGAAGTGGTTGAAGCTTTTTCTCCAAACTTTAATTGAACAAAATATCTTGATCTAAACTGAAATATAATTTATTACATCTCTGAAACAACAAATTAATAGAAATAAGTGTTGTAGCAAATGTTTTGAGACGAAAAATATTGTATAGTTCGTCAAACTGGTTTAAGACTGGTATAATTATTTATTCAAGGGTTCATACACACTGCAAGAATGCTCCTTAATTCTACGAAATTATTTAGAATTCGTAAACTTAACTATCTAGTCCGGTATAATTCCTTGATTGTACCTATCCAATTTTTGTAACTTTTTTTAATTTCCATTCATAATTTGGACATTTACAATCATAGATTCATAGAGGCATTTTTAAAATTCCTTCACGATATATTAGTTAGTCCAGCTCACTAAAAGACTCTCTTAATGCTTAAATAAGGCATTATTTAGTTTGACAAAAAAAATAATATTCTTTTACGAAAATTTTCTCTGTTTGGGACAAGTTTCGGACTATCAATCTATCACATGTTCCCTAGGGTGTTCATCAAAGGCATCTGTTCTGGTTTATTTCTTATGTTTGTATCCATTAAAGTTACCTTGGATTTATCGTAATAAATATAATGTATCGTAAAATAACAAAATTGCATTTAAATATTGTTGTGTTTTTTTTTTATTTAAATAATGTTGAATCGGAATATATTTTGAAATGTATTATTATGGTAAAATGCAATTCAATATATGTACTATTTTCAAAGTTAGATTGATTTCTTTAAGTTGCAATAGTTGTAGAAGTCTTTTCTATGGTAAAATATATTTATAGGTAGTTTATCATCAATCTTCATTGATCAATTATATCTGGTGTGGAAGGGACTTGTTAATTTAGTATTTGGTAAAACTACTTTGCTCAACTTTGCTGTATCACTAAATAAATAATACCTAGAAATTTTTTATATCGAAAGTACAAATATATTCAAAATAAAAAGCTACATGTATTTCAAATGAATATTTTATTGTGCAGATAGACGTTTTGTTATATTTTTGCGTCTATATTTTCTTGTTCCTTTTGTAACAACAACTTACATATAAAAATAACATACGCATTCGTAAGACTTGACGTCAATTTATGTAATTTGTAAACTTTAAATTGAAAACGTCAAGTTTGAAATAAATTATATTGACGGTATAGCGACACTATTTTTTTATTTAACAAGTTCTTTATCCTTTAACATTCCACACTAACCCAGCAGCATTTTAAAGACTTATATTATTGTTTTGTTTTTGTTTGGTACGCGTTTTTCATCCTAAACACATACAGTGACGATAATGGGATATACTGTCACTTTAAAACTTTTTCTCTACATATTTTAAATTTTAATAAAGTAAACAATATGGAAGATTTTGCTAAAGATTCAAATTTATCATAACAAAAAAGAAAACAAATCAACAATCTATTTACTTTATATAGAAACAAACAAAATAAATTAGCACTTGTCACGAACATCAACCAGCTCGGTTCCATAATAATTGCACACCGCATTTCAGTTCCGGTGTAAAGTGATGACATGTTCTTACTTCCGGGGTGTAAGCTATCACAGGCTCTTAGCTGCAGCTTTTTATTTCCTCGTTTTTTGGCTCACACTATTAGCTTTTGAGCTTTCTAATCTCCATCTTTCGTTTTGGCAAACAATTTTCTGATTTTTCTATTTAACAAACGATATTATTTCACTTTTGAGGTAAAGTTACATTCAAATTTAATTACGATCAATTCAGCTTTTAGCCAATATCCATTTTTTAATTAAATTCAATGAATAAACGACTCCAGATGAAAGAATAAAGACGATTTCTTGTAAAAATAGAAAGCAATTAAGTAAATCTATCCAAAGTTCGCTTAAACACCTTGGAGAGATATTGAAATAATTCATTTCATTTGTTCCCTGTTTATAATGAATTATTTTTATCACGTACTTACACCAACTCTCGTATTATCGCGTTGGTGTGAAAATCAAAATGACATTGGCAACTGGCTTATGTTTTATCCAATCCATCCATCCATGACTCCCTTGGAACAATCCAAGACTGTTGGGGTCGTAAAATGTAGAATGCGACAATGAAAATGCATTGTGCACGGCAATAATCAACAACATTGCCTTCCTTATCGTTTCCACTATCAGTTAATGTTTGTTATCGTATATACGGTGTAGGCGGCGTAAAGAAAAAAGTGATTTGTGGTCGGTAAGTTTATGATCTGGAAAAATAATAAGTGCATGGGATGCCAATTTGATTGCCTTTTTGGTAAAGAACACCATTTGCCAACCTCTGTGTGTTGCAGTAGCAGCATAATGACGTGTTACATGGTTCCCTGCGCTCGCAGACCATCTGACAAGGGCGCTATAATGGATGTCAGCCAGTCATTTGTTTACCGTACAAATTGCTATTCGTCTATTATACATTTTACCTGCTGATTTTGTGTTTTAAATGTACATTTAATTTATTGATGTATGTATGTTTTTACAAACAGTTTTTATGAGGTTTTTGCGTGATCCTATAAAAAAAAATGATGTATACTAGTCGCAAGTGAAAAATGCCTCTGCGATCATAATTTCATAAACAATTATGCATATAAATTAGAAAAAGATAGAATATGATAGGTATATGCAAGGAGGTACCAGGAAGGCCTTAGTCAGTAAAATATAAGCATTCTTCTGAGATTGTAAATGTCATCATTATAAATAGAAATGCAATACCAATGTACTTGCTACTTTTGCATTTGAGGTGGGTTAAATGTGTACTTGACAATTATTCCCACAAACTAAATGCTTTTTAGAAGAATTAGATATCCCTTAAACTCGTTTACCACACCTTAACATCTGCCTTCTTTTACTAACACTTTTCTATTGGTTTAAAAAAATCATAAATAACTTATAAGTTTTATTGCAGTACAAGAATTCTTATATTTTACAAAGAGTAAGTTTACAATTTCAAAATAATTCCTTAGAATGAAAGAGGGTATTTGTAAGGGGTAAACATAAACAATTATCTCAGTCTTAAACTAGCTAGTTTGAAGAATTAAGATAATATTTTCTGTCTCAAATAAACATTTGCTGCAACACTATTTCTATTCATTTATTGGTATCAGAAAAGTAATAAATTATTTTTCACTTTTACTACCTCAGAGGCATTTTTAAATTTCAACTATTTACATACACCATTATAACTAAACTAACATGTCAATAAAACGAATAATTTAAAAATGATTTGGTTGAAAATGAAAAAATAAAATATTAAATTTTATTGACCTAACTGTTTGTACAATTTAGGGACATAATTATCAAATTCCGCTTGAAAGAAGTTTCCAGCAATTGGTGATCCCAAATTATACTTTGCTGCAAAATTCCTTATAGAAAATCGACCACGATTTTGGCCTGATCTATTGGTTAAATAAGTTTCATTGAATTGAATTTGTCCATTTTGTTTATAAACTAAAATCACGTAGCGATGTAGGCCGGTGTTTTTTGGTGGACCAGCTCCAATGTACTCTGACAGGACGTGTCCTTTGGACACGTCACAACCGGGGATATTTCCCACAAGCCAATGATGCCATTCACGAAATTTTGGTTGTTTACGACTGGGAGCATCCGGATCAGTCATACACAGTGTATATAAACTGTCATCTGTAGCTGTCCATTTAACAGTTGGCTGATCTTTGACTTGTGTTGGTGTTAAAATGTTGCCCATTTGGGCTTTGGCTCCGCTACTACTAAACACAACTTGGACCACTTCTTTAGGCACTTCATCGATAACATCCGGTACAACGGAATGTTTTTCCATTAGTTTCAAAACTGTCGAACTAATCAGTCGATTTTTTACTAAACATGTTCTTGACATTTAAGATAATCAAATTATCGACTAAAGTCGACTGGATTGCATTCTTTTGAAGAAATATACTGTGAAATCACGTGTTCTAAATTATCCCTGTTGTGAAATCAATTAATAATCATTTTTCTAATAACAAAACAAGTGTAGTAATGTCAACAATATATATATGTACGTATTGTAAAAAAAGTAGTAAAAAATTTTACTGTACCTAATTGAGACGACCTTTAAAAATTCCATTTTCTGTACTTCCGGGAAGTTCACGTATATTCCGTTTTCATCAACATTAACAGTGTTCGTAAACAAAACTGTTCCTTTTATTGATGTGACTGTATAGTTATACTAAAATACTAATTATTAGTATTCGAGAGAAAAGGTTTATTATTGAAATAACATGTAACGTTTCAAATGAACATTTCAAAACACTCGCTTTAAAGTCTTTTACTCGTGCAGAATTGTGCTAACAATTTTCTATTAGGTATATTCAAATAGTAATTAAAATATGCTAAATATTTAAACAACAAGAATTTTGTATGAAACTTATAATGATGCTATTTCGCAAACTGTCTAGACTACTAAAGATTTTGACACGTAACAGTTACATAATTTATTAATACATTATATTATACAATATACATACAGTATACGATATAAATAATAATTACAAATCGTCTGGTATTAATATTACGATATTTAGCTTGTGGAAATCAATGAAAACGATCATTTTATAATGATTTATACACTTTTAGCTTACTCTTTACATTACATAGGTACAAAAGTTTTTACATACAAAAGTTTGAAATGTTTTATAGTTTTTCATTGATTAACAAAATATATATTAAATATTAATATAGTGATTTGACTTTGTTGTATTATGTGACCAACAGCACGGAATTCGCAAAAGGGTATAACCATATTTTAGAATGTAAATTAATGAACTTTTCAGTCGGTCTCTAGCTAGCTACAAAAAGCAATTTGCATTCATATAAATTAATTATCTAGTATTCATTCATAAACTAGAAGTGTAAAATATAATAATTTATACAAAATTTTTCTATTGTACAATTGAACGAGCAGAAATCATAATGAAATTTGTTATTATAGTTTATGAGTCTACATAAATTCGTTAAAAATATTCAATAAAACTTATAAAAAAGACACCAGTAATTAATTGTCATTATCAGGATACACTTTTGGTGAAAATTTCCTTTTAAGCAACTGCTGAATTTCTAAATATAGATAAAAGAGAACCGCTATCGGGAATAATTAAGTTATTCGATTGTTATGTTGCTCCTTTTTGTTCATTCAATTCGCTGAAATTACATCACATAGGTTTCAATTCTATTATAGGACTCCTCCCTTAACAAACTGTTTTTTATTATTTTATTTCGTTTTTTTTCTACACAGGAACCATGAAAAACTCCAGAATGTTTTGTTGTCATTGTGTATACGTAAATATAAATAAATTCTTTAAAATATAAAGACAACACCGCCCACAAACGACACATTATTTGAATTTCAAATGGATAAATATATTGTGATTGTGTGCCAATCGGTACTACTAACTTGAACAACATTGAGGAATAAATGGCTACTTTGTATAGTTTGATAGTGGCTGTCTTTAAATTGAACTTTATTTGAAACAATACTATTTGCAGAGCAAAATGGTTTAATTTTCCGATACATTGTAAACTTCAAAAATTTATTTTGTGTGTTTCTTAACTCAGTAAAAGCCGATCTGAAATCCAAAGTTCTTGGTTTTTAATAGTCTTTTCTTATTTATTTTGAAAAATTACAATAGCCACGTTAATAGTCTTTACATTTTCGAATTACATTAAAATCCTGTCAGCAAGCAAATTACCATCTGGATGTGGAAGAGTTAAACTTGGTTCAACTTTAACAACTAAATACAAAAGAAACTAGTACTTGAACCTCAAAGGCCGGTCTACATGCGGTCTTAAATCATTAATCTTTATTAGTCTATGTTTTTTGTCCAAACATGGTATTTAAGATTAAAATGCTATGCTTTTTGGTCTTTGGTCTCTAGTCTTTAAAGTTGAACAACCTTTAATTTGCCTTATGACTTTTGACAGAGTTCTAATGTGATTTATTCGTCTGGAAACGAATAAAGACTAAAGTAAACTTTGTACTTAGTACTTAAACAGTGGACAACAGACTTCAGAGTCAGACCAAAAGATTAAAGACTGAAGCCTAATACTTCAGATCGATTGTAAATCATCCTTAATAATTAACAATTATTTAACTTTTTGTAAAGTATCGAGAGGAATTTTTATTTCAACAAATACGAATATAATAATTATAAGTTTCGCTCATAACAGTGCGTAATTTACCCTTTGCTCCACCTTGTCCTCTATTTAGTAAATTTCTCATATGTTGGTACATATAATAAAAGACACAGAAACGCTTTGTGAATCAAAGCTTTAGTATATTCTGACTATTATTCCTGTCTGACACTAATTAATAGTTTAACAACTTTGTCGAATTATATTAGCATGAACGAATAACAAAACTGTTGAAAGGCAATAATTTACAATTATTTGTTCTTGTTCAGTTACGATTCGTTTTTTAAACTGATTGTTGAAACAATAATAATATCGAAAACAATAACCGAAAATGTACAACAAATATGTGTTTATACTTTATTGTGGCTTGAAAGCAACAAATTATAAATTGTAGACACCTTATACGTGACCAAAACGAACATGCAGGTACTATCATTTATCAATATGGAATCTGTGTTATCAACAATGACTATAATCATAATAGAATTAGGAAGGCGACGCAGGCGCCAGGCGGGAACTGCCTAACCAGGCGCCGAGACGCCACTCGTCCATCGTTCGCCCCCAAGTCAACTTACACGGTATGTGTTCCAATCAGGTCATACGAGCCCGTACACCGCCAGATAAGCGCGAAAATTTCTATAAACTTTATTAAATGTGACAACCGAAGATTTTAAATATTTTCACAAATATACAGCATAATATGTACTAAAGTATTTATAGTTGTTGTTAGTTTTTGTGCAAAAGAAATTAGATTTTGAAAAAGTTGGGGACAAACTAATCCCCTTTAGAAATATATACATATATATATGTACATTCGATTAATCATAAACAAAATAGTTAAATATTTGTTTAATAAGTGTTAAATGTTTAGAAACTTGAATTGTCATTAAAATAATAATTATTGTATTCTCTTTCCCCATTTCCATTCTCTCACTCTCTCTGTGATCAAATTTTGCTGTATATTTACAGTGTTATATAGGATAAAACTACAGAAATTAATCTAATTAGTAACAGAAAATTTTGAGTGTTCTGTTATTACATTAAGACATTTGACTAATAAATTGTAACTGGATAATAATAATAGTTAATTATTTATTGTGTGAAAATTTGTTGAAATGTGTTTAATTATAAATTGGTGTAAAAAATTCAGTTTATTGTCAGAAGATAAATTAAAATCGTTAGTGATTAACTAAAATTTAAATAATAATACTGATACTGTCTCGTTAATTTTCTTCTGAATTTGTTAAAAGAAAAAAAATGTTGAGAAATAATTCGTGCAATAGCTCTGGTGCTGGAAAAACCCTATAGATTCAAATAGAGCACCATGAAGACAATGAGGAGACTTGTGTTTGCCATTCTTTTGTTTCTTGTTTCAGTAGGTAAGTACGATGTTGTCTACAAATTCATCTTATGTCTCACTTTTCATAGTATGTATTCTATTTGAAAATGTAGGCAGTATATAGTGAATTCTCATACAATTCAACATCATTTATCTTTGAATACGTGAAATAATCGTACCTCATTTATTATCCGTTACTTAATACGCGGATTAGGGATAGCATTGTATAAATTTTACTGGATATTGATATATTGTCAATGAGACAATCTAAATTGTTTGACACTAATACCATTTGGTTCATTTTCAGTCGGTTATTTTTATATATATAATATATATATAGGTATATATATTTTTTTGAATTGAAATCCCCGAGTTTATTTAATTTGTCCACAATATGACAATAAAAATTCTTTCCACTTGAAAGAATAAAACAATAAACAAGTGCGTCCTCAAGATGGAAAAGAATTATAAATGATAATATTGAATATTTGGGATATAACCCAATAGAATGGAGTTACCATGTAGTGCTATCATTAACCTTTTTTCCAGCTTTAATAATACATTTAATAAATATACATATTATATATTGTATTTATCAGAGACAAACAACCGAAAGGCCACAAAAATTTTTTTATTATACAGAACAACACTCAAATATTAATAACGTTATATTATTATATAAGTACATATTACGTATAAATTATAATATAATAATATATATGTAACAACAATAAAAGGTTAATTCTTTAAAGTTGAACCAAAGCCGTATAAATTTTCATTCTATTAAAAAACGTAAATATAAAACTTCATTTGAACTAAACGCTTTAAATTAAATTGGATTGTGTTTTTTAAAGCTTGCTGCTTAGCAGTTTGCAAACAGATTTTGTAATTCAACACTGAGTGATCAGTTAGATAAACATTGTCCTGATGAAGTCTTTAACGATGTAATTTGTAAAATTTTAGTTTATAAGAATCAGACATTCAGACATCTTGTCAAAGGAGTGTTTTTTATTTCAAAATACGGTTTGCGCGCCTATTTCCCACTCCCGAACGTTTTCAAAAAACATAACCTTTACAATAGATTTCATTAATTGCTTGTGACGTCACAAACCCACTTTTGATTTCAAGTTGTGGTGGGAGAAATAGCGCGCCGACTGTATCAATACTACCACTGATTGCAAGGTACATAATTTCTTAAAATAAATAAACGGTGCATTACTAATTAATTAGTGCTAAATTTTTTGATTTATTGTAACTAGTTAATCAATTTATGGTTGAATGACTCGAGATGGAAAAAAACAATTAAAAATTGAAATATAATAGTAGTCTTGAAAATCCAATTAATTATTTTACAGAACAAGACGTTTTTCTGTAAATAGGTAAGAAACACATTTAGAAAATCTAAATACATATATCTACGTACTTGTTAATCACTGCAGTTCTAAATAGAATGCAATGTTTCTTATTTACATAAAGTTCATGTTAAAAGTTTTGTTTACAAAATAGTATCTCCATATTTCTATAAACTTCACCCTTAGTTCGGCCAAGCTGAAGTCCCTAGGGAGCCAATTTGGGAATGATAAGTTCTCATTAGGATATTTCCCCCGGGTATGAAATCATTATAAAATCCATGCATCTACCGGTAAATGTTACGTCAAAATCATACAAATTTTAAGTTATAACACAATATTATTGATTAAAAAAATATTAATAATATAGGTATGTAGTCTGTATTAAAAATATGTAAAAATGTTTCTATTAGATACACAAATAACACATATACATATGTATGTATATAGGATTTAATGGAAGATATGAAAACTCAAATTTGTCAAAATTTACTACGTTAAATAAACGTATAGCTGCCACATTTACATACGAATGTATTTCCTTCTTGGGGAAATTTGAATTAAGATAAAAGGAATTATTTTATATACACATGCACAATAACTCACATTTACTTGAATGAATATTATATACATACCTACATGTACGTATATAGGTATGTATCACATAATATTGTACGGTTCCTTATTATTAGATGATATATTTCCTTTTTGGTATTATTCTCATTTCTCTTTATTTGTAACAATATTGCATTATAATCGAATGTTAGTTTATGTGCAGATGAAAGTTGTTCATTTTCATGTCTGAAATAAATTTCATATTAAGATAAGATCCGAAACTTTATAATTTTTGGTACTATTGAAATTTAAACAATCAATTGCAAATGTAAGTGTAATTATAATAAGAAGTCAGTTACTAATTTAATCGATAATTTGAATATTTGAGTATTTCAAATTTTATGGACTAACTTCTTTATTGTATCTTTAATTAATTTGTTGGAATCTAAATTGGATTTAAAGTTTCTTCAGGTTGGTATTATAGACATTTTGAGTCGGTTTGGGCTTATTTCGAATATTTCATTTCAATAAATTTAATACATTTTCATTAATCATAATAATAATAATACAAGTCATGGTTTTTGAATAAATCTGCTTAATTGTTTTTTGGGAAATGGTAACATTAAGTTCGTAAAACTAGTTGCAAATTTAATGATTTCCTTGTTATTTTCTTATATTATTTAAGCCTCGAGGGTGTATTGAAATTAATGGTAACTAAAAACGGCAACCAAATGCCATATATGGGGAAAATGTTCGTTGGAGCGACATCACCTAATGGCACACCCTAAACAATGACACAGGGGATGTTTTTACTCATTTTACGTATCTATATTTTACTTTATGAAAATACATATATACATCCCAAAATGGGGATATAAGTTATGATTTTGACAAGGTGGGGGCTGGTTCGGATTTGAGGGTGCGTGGCACACATATGAAACGATTGATTGACGTGCCATGTCACCTGCATGCGTTCCATATTCGCTAAATGCTAAATGTCTCCTCATCAGAATGCTTTTATTTACTACATATCAAACAGTGTCAAAATATACGGTTGTGTTTTATAAAATCCAGAAAATACATATAGCTATTTGTTTATGGTTGGTGGATTTTCCAGAAAATGTTATTTACTTATTTAGATAGAAAAAAAATTGATGATGAAATATAAAAGAACTTTGTTGTCTGAAATGAAAGTATTTTCACTTTTTCAGGAATTTCTTTTGCTTCATTATGAATTATATAGCTACATATATAATATGTGTATGTATTGGGAAAAATTGAACATTGGGAAAATATGTTTTCATTGACGAATCTTATTACACTTAACGAATCATAAAAGTGTACAAAAAAAATTAATGGAGCACAAGATAAGAAAAAGTGAGAAATTCTTTTTATATTGGAGAAAGTTTATGGACGGCTTTTTGTGTCTTTCGGCAAATCAACATCGATGTTGTAAAGAAAAATTTTTATAAGAATTGTTTCTTTGAAAATTAAACCTTAAGAAAAAAGTTCGACCGATTTCAATAATTCCTTTCTGGGGCAAAGCGAAAAATGTCTACAGGTTTTTATATTTCTTTCAATCGAGTATGCTAAACACTTTTTTTTCTAATATTACGTGAGAAATATAATTAAGTAATTTAAAGTGAAAATACGCTCTGCGAAGATATAAATATCATTTTATATTATTTTTATATGATAGAACAATCCTTTTAGTTTCCTTTCATCGTAACTCCACAGTTTTCAGCATCTACATTTCCACGTAAAAATGAATTTCTTGCACGTCTACTATCACGAATAATGTTTTAGTCTCAAAGGATTTATGGGATCGCGCCACACGAAGCCATCTTGTCACACATTCTAACAGATTTTTTTTTGTCTGATGCACCATGTTTTGCGTCTTACATAGCACCAGACACGGACACTTACAATCAACCCTTAACACCTGCAGCCGCATCCGTATATATATATATGACGGTGTTCACTGTTCAGGAACTGAAAAAGGAAGAGAAAATTGAAAAGTTATACAAAAGAGATATGCTCTCGTGTATAGAATAGAATATAAAGACACTGTATATGTATACTTTAAAGTTATAGTTACAAATTGATCTTTGAGCTGGCATTGACGTTTACTTCCCTGTTACAATATGAGACAAGTGAAACTGTGGGGGAATAAACAATGAACATGTTGGTTTATCTATTTCGGTATTCCGGTTGAATGGAGAAACATGGATGCAAGTCAGCACGACAATAAAAAAATTTTACTTTTAATAGTCACTTGTGACAATATCGTAGTCAATTTTTCATTCGAATCATGGACTGGCATGTCAGACAAAACTTTTTTCCTGAATTTGTGCCCCTCGATACTATATCAGGGGCCTCGCAACATAAAACTCGTTCATATATGATAGATGGGCAACGATCAAAAACGTTCAACACGAAATCTCTTTACAAATTTCCAGCCAATTTTTATTGCATTTTCGATATTATGTGGAGAACGAACCGAATCTATCTGCATTGATTATGCAGTTTGGTTTTGATTTAATTTTTTTTTTTTGGAAGAACAGTTTCTGTGATTGACAAACATATTGTTCGGTAGAAAAAAATTTTTAAATAAATTACCGCAATCTGTAATATTTTTCAAATGTTAAAATTTATAAATCCACAAAAATTTTTGTTTTATAATTTATTGTCATACGTATTATTTTTTTGTTGAGGAAAAACTTTATTATAAATTATCCACATTTTGTGTCTTATATTTTATTACGACCAATATAAATTTTGACATTGCAACGTTTTTTTCATCTACATTTAAAAAAAATTAAATTGTAGATAAGGCCCACTTAACAAACATACATACATGTACCAAAATTTATGTGCTTTGTTCTTATATATTGCGAAAAAGAAGTTTTGTGTGTAATTTATGACTTGAGAATTTCTCTTTCTCTTTGAAGCCTTCCGGCAAATATGTAATGGAAGTTTTCTTGAAAACATACACTACCACAAGAACTTTTTCGAGATCCGTTCTTGTCATTTCACTCTATATATTCCACTTATGTGTCTTTCAAACTTGCTCACATCTGCAATAAAAGGTAAAAGTGAACCTGATCCAATAATATATAAAGTTGCTGCAAAACTATATAAAGTTAAATAATCATAAAGCTTCTTTACTTTATAATTTGAATTTGTCTATAAGTAGTAGTTGAAGCGTTAATTAATAGATTATAGGTCTGTTCGGACAAAGCTGTTTATCGTTTACAAACGATACGACTCATGCGCATTGGAAAAAAACCGTTCGGTCTGACTTTCTAATGTATATTAAAACGCATCTGAGCAGTACGGAGCTGACGACCTATCCATTGGATAGTCCACTAACGGCTTGTCCGAACAGACCTTATATGTATATATTTAACTAACTGCATAAATAAATATTAAATAGAGTTTTTCAATTTCAACCAATGCAATTTGGTAATTAACATGAAATGTAAAGCTGCATTAATCAGTAGTATATAGAATTTAATAAATACAAAATACAAATACACAGAAGTTGATTTTTCACCATCCCTATGGAAAGTACTATAAATATCAACATAGAAACCTATTTAGAAACTAATTAGAAACTTATAAAATATAATTACCGCACTAGTGCGAATCAACGTTTTTTTTATTGAATACAAACGACTATCCACGAGCGGTGCCGATTTGAAGGAGCTTCTCGGTTCTTAATCGATTTTATCAAATATAGTTTTAGGTTAGAATTTGGTTGATTAGATTTTGGTATATTCCTGAAATGTTCCTAACAATTCTACTTTTAATTTATTAAGTGCCAATATTGTTTTCAATTGTTAATAACTATTGCTGTTTTTGATACATTATTGATATATTCTTTCTTAGTTCTATCGATATTTAAAGGCTTTTTCAAAAATTATGTTCATAACTAGGTGGAAAATGGGTATCATTACTGGTGTGGAATGATCGATTCCATCATTTTGCACCAATTTGTGTCAAAAATTCTTATGTAATGAGACCAAATTTGAAGGACATCACAAATAGATCATTTTTGAATATCCATCATGTATTACCAATTTCTTTTTAAAATATGCAACCAAAGCAGTGCTTGGCAACGAAAGGTGAGCTATTTTGAAAATAGCAAGATTGAAAAATATATGTGTACTCTGTATGTAGGTATGTAGATGGTTTAAGTGCAATATCTGTCAAGATATGAGTATTTTTACAAGACACAACGTACGAGCTTGTTTTTCATATGTTAGATACTAGACGACACAACGAATATCGAGAATAATAAATTTTCTCACCAGTATACACTATAAAAATAGGGTGCATGTCCTAAGAACGAAGGGATGTAACATGTGCAATATATGCTATAAATGGGATTTCTTCGTACAACTATAACTAAATACCTACATATCTGTAAACCGAAAGTGCTAATAATGTTTATTTAGAATAACACGTTTATTAATTTTTATCCTGATTCATATCGAAATTTTCAATAAGTGTCTATATATCCCCATTTGATTTTCCTAAAAGTAAATGTTGTTTAACTAATCGATACACAAAAATGTTACACAAAGCATAACATTTTCTGAAAACTTTCAAGAATAATATAAACAAAAGCCTTATTATTTTAAAAGCTCCGACTTCATTCAACAGGCAAATACATAAGTTTGTAGGGCATTTTCACGATTCGAAATGGGTAATTCAAGAAATATTTACCTGTATATAAATACATATATATTTCTAAAACAAAAAGGGCGTAGAATTTGTTAGCTATTAAAATATTTTGCATTTTAATCAAATTCCGTTTTGATAGAAAGTGTTATACAAACATGCAGGATAATATAATAAAATAGTGGCACATTTGCATACATTCCTTGTGTTAGTATAAATAGCCTTTTTTACACGAAGGAAGATATAAAGCGTAAAAAATTCGTCTGCAAACAGCAGATCCCTTGGAATTTCGTTCAAGTAAGTAAATTATATTATCCAGAATATTTTTGTCTCTTTTTCAGAATAAATTTAATAGGAAATGGTAGTTTTTTGGCAATTTTCAATAAAAATATTTAGCAGTCTCTACAATATATCTATGTATTAGTGTTTATATTGGACAAATAAATTATCATTAAATAAACCTAAATTTAATTTATGTACTCGAATATATTTGTGTTTATGGTTTCTCTTGTAATATGCAAAATTAAAATTAACAAACATACAATTGCATGTCCAGTGTGTATGTGCAACAAATTACTAAACTATTTAAAATTGAACATGTAACATTATTATTAGAAAATGTGTGTTTGTGCATATTTTACAACATAAAACATGCACAATATTTCGGTTTATACAGCAATACATGTAAAAAGGTGCACTGCTGTATCTACAAATATGTACCTGCGTATGCAACGCATAAATTAAATATTATATTGTTATGATTACCATATTGTAATAAGATGTTCGAGTATCCCCATACACATATGAGCATATACACATATAGTTATTAGTTATGCCCTATCCATTGTATACTTAACACTTTGATTGTAAATGTCACAATTATGGATAGAAAATAGAAAAATATAGAATGTATGGATAACATTGGTGAAAAATGAGATAGTTAAATTTACAATTTCTAAAGACTTTCTTAGAATTTAGAAGGATACTTGTAGGGGGTGTAAACTGTAAACTCTTAAACAAGTAATTATATCAGTCTTAAACTTAGACAATATTTACAGTCCCAAAACATTTGCTACAACATTATGGCTACTCATCTATTAGTTCGAAAAAGATACTAAATCATTTTTAAGTTTTATTGGTCCAGAGGTAAGTATGTAACGGACAGACCGGAGCTATATGAGTTATCCATATATTAGGTATAGCTATTTGTGTATTAAATAACAAACAATTTGTAAAAACAAAATCGAAAGAAATTTGAGAGCACATATTCTTGTACAATTTTGTTTGATAAAACCTCGGATAAAAACTACATAGGTATTTGTCAAAATAATAACATGTGTAACTCTGTTTTAAACTAAATGTACTTGGCATTTGTGTAATTAAATGATATTTAATATATACATTCTTGTACTAATGTATTAATTTTATTCACGAATTTGTTGAAATATTCATACTTGTTAAAATCGTTGTCAAACTTTTGTTATTTAAGATTTTTTTATTCTAAAAAATGCTGCACGGAAGTCCGTTCTATTTTTCCTCTTTTTTTTTCTTCTTTTCAAGAGGAACTGTTTTAAAAATTGAAAATTATAAAACGATAATGTTATTCAACGAATTTTAAAGACAAGACTCAGCAAATTTAGAAAGTTTCAAACTGGCTTTATATATATGCACAAGTAGGTGGAAGTTGTAAGCATCAAGAAGTTAAGAATAAGAAGTTGTGCTCCTATTTCATTTTGAAAAGAAATATAAACAGTGTAACATTAGTAAATGGCCCTCTTTTACGCAACCCTGTTTTAATACAAACCTTGTATAGTAAATGTTAGCTTCCTGCACTTTTTTATTACATAATATAAAAATAAGCCATAAAATTTATATGCCATTTTCATTTTCTTTTTCTTTTCGAAAACTTTAGTGCAGAACCGTGATTCTTTCTATAACTGAATATAACGTAAAATATTTGCTTTCTGTCATAGAAATATAAATCGTTAGTCGTGTTTTTTTTTTTGTATTTAAACTATGGGGAACCATTAACCTAATAACAAAATATCAAAAAATTTTATTTATTTATGAATTTCATACATATAAAATTTAGGGCATTTGTGATGCGTGGGAAACAATAAAGTTTTCTGCATTTTAATTCAATATAAAGCATGATTTTATGTTGAACATAAAGTGGTTAACGTGCTTGTGAATTTAATTAGAGCGCGCACATACTCTAATATGTATAGACACTATTAGAGAATGCGACTAAAATGGGTCTTTTAGCATTAGTTTAAGAGTCAGAATTTCAAAATAAAAGACTATTATTTAGGCAACGCGTAATAAGGGCATATGTGCTAACACACAGTAGCAAACTAGTGTGTTTGAGTGCTTGACGAAAACTTTCCTAAAACAATTTGTGCAACTTAAATTAGATAATTTACCTTAACTACATTTGTGGCATATTGTAGTAGTTTCGTATAAGGAACTTGTCATCTAGATACTAGTTAGCACATTCATGAATGTTGTATAGTATAAGATAAATATTGGGTAATTGTTTTCTTATAAAATCGTACAATATATAACAAAATACTTAAAGATAAACAGAGCGTCTCGAAAAGATTGCAGTGACCAGTTGGCGTTCAATAAAGTGACGAGTTGGCATCCGGCCTAAATATTATGTGTGTTTAATTTCTTAAATTCAATCCATATTACAGAGTTGTTTTCTTTTTACTTTGATCGTTTTTAAATAAAATGATAACAAATTGCTATACCAAATGTATTTTATAAAATCTAATGAATTTCGAGTTTTTAATAAATGCGTTCTTTTTGCAGGTAAGCCACTTTCCCTCTTTTAAAATTCAGTTTGTGTTAAAGGTAAGATAATGGAATTTAAACTTGCGAAAAAAATAATTACGTCAGTGTAAAAAGCAGCATAAAATTAATTTCAAAAAGATTTATTAAGTATTGTCATGAAATCTATATTTTATTAATCGCACATTTATTTCAATAGTAAGTATTTTGATGTTAACAATGTTGTATAATAAATAATATGTGTATATAGTATGTAGGTACATATGTATTATTGACTGACGTTTAAAGAAAAATAGTGTTCTTTGTAGAAACTGATATTATACTAGTGTAACATAGAAACACATACAATGCCAATTGCAAGTTATGAGGTTTGATTGTAAAACCAAATTGCCTTCCATTGTTGAATGGAAACTCCTTTCCTTTCGTATTATACTAGTTTTTTTCGACCTCTATATTTTATTCTATTCGTCTATCTTATACAATGATATATTTTTCAATTTGATCATTGATTACTTCATTTATTACCAGCCGTTTATTTTTTTTCCAAAACAATAATATTATTGTCATTGTAATGTTGATTTTTGCACAATAAAAACAATATGAAACGCTTGTTCGCCGCTTAATTAAATATTTTATGTTTATTTTTAAGTATACAGTAAAATAATGCAATCACGAGTTAACCTTTATTAATATTCAACATACATTTTTTTGACTCCATGATGCAAAACACACCCAATCTCATTCAAAATATGCACATGAAACTATTTACATATAAAATTTATTCCACTTAAAGGGTTGAGATGTGATGTAATAAAAAGGAACCCCTGATGCTTAAATAAATTTAAAGTCCGCTTACAACGATTCGTCCCCATATAAAATTAGAAAACCATTTAATAATTTGCTTTTATCTATTTTATATTCTAATGTAATTGCCGTAATGCACATATTCGCATTCTTGGAAAGAATTTTTTAATTTCTAATTTTCTGGTGACGCGATGCAATTAAATGAATAATTTTTATTTGGATGATGATGGGATGGGAAATCGTATCCCCTATTCGTACTTTTCATTAAATCTATACCATTTTAATGCAATTTAGGTATGCATTTGTGTATGGGACATCAGTTTAAAAAAAAACCTCTTAAGAAATACGATTGAGAAGATCACGTCTGGATTATATGGACTATTTGCAAATTTTATAGCAATAGAAAAAGTAATGGGCGCGTACTTCCCTCATCTACTTAATATTCGGAATACTCGTAGTTACTGAGTGGTAGTTAGGTTATAGTGTATACTGTGCCCTTATCTAAGATATAAAATTCATAACGGAATATAGACATACCACCATCAGATGGTCATCTGCTTTTATTGATTTTAAGATTGTTGTTCTTTTATAAGGAATAAGACAAAAATGAGGCGGGTGTCATGTCTTTTTACTGTTATACTGTAAGAAATAAAATTGAAGAAACCTTTCGTATATTTGAAAGACAGAAAACTTGCGCAGTATGTACAGCGCAGAGTAGGCTAATATCAATGGCGCGTATTGTTTTCTCCTTGCGACATTACCTATTTATAAATTTATTTTTAAAAAATTGTAACAAATATACGGTGAGTCGCTACTTAGTCTGCATTAGCTTTAATGTTGAGGATATAAAATTATATATTTTTTTTTGTAAACAAGTGGGACAAAGTAATTTTAATTTCCAAAGAGTTAACAGACAATTTAAAAAAAAATTAATAGTTACCTGTATAGTTAATATCGGAAAGGTCTATTGTAAAGGTTCTCACAAACCAACGCGAAAAAGCGGGAGCGATGCGGGAAAAATGCACGAATAAGATGCGTTTTCATGCGTTGGTGAACCAATTGGATTCGTGCATTTTTCCCGCATCGCTCCCGTCCCGCTTTTTCGCGTTGGTTTGTGAGAACCTTAATACTTCTAGATTCAATTATAAATTAATTATTCTATTGAAAATTGGACAATTTCTATTATGAAAACCAAAATTTACTATTTAACTATTTTACATTTATAAATCATTAGAAAATATAATTATACAAGCCATGTCCGCTTTTAGTAACAGTTGAAAGTTTATGAAACTCATAATTTACTTTAAAGTTTGTCAGGAAAAGTTTAAGTACTTCACAAACGCTAGATTTAAAACTAGCTTGGACTTTTTACACTATACTTGCTACATTATATCCATTTTATATACCACCAGTTTTAGTAGCACAAACAAAATAAAATTTATCTATATAAATTAAAATTAAGACACAAATGGCTACATTTTTATATTATCCATATGTGTTTTTATTTTTCCCTGGTGTTATGTTAAGTACTTGTTCCATATTATAAATTACATATTCAGCGATATATGTATATATAGGTAGTTCCAGCACAAGTTGTATTACATATTATACGATACAAGTGATACAACAGCCCTTCATCAGTATGTAAAGGTGGGTGTGTTATTGCATTGTATCGTTTGTTGTTAAAATAGACGTGCACACACTCTCGACGAATACCAGGTGGTTGTAAATTTTAATCACATTAACCCTCTCCCAGATTTCCCTACAATGGATTTTCACACCTACAATTTATCCACGTATATATACCATAATAATGCATATGCTACACGGTATTATTATTATTATTATTATTACAGCAATTACGATTGCTATAATTATATGGATTCAGGTATTATATGTGAGAAAGATTTTTGCCAATTCTTCCATTTACGAAAAAAAAATTATACTTGCAAATGGGGATCGTTATATCCCATCGGCGCTTCTCCTTCGAACTAATTTGAGTTTGAGGACTACAGCTGTGATATGAAAGTTAAAATTTTCTTTCTTCAGTATCTTATTGAAGTTCACGTGTCACCAATACCATCCTATATGCATACATATATATATATATATAGTTATATGGATAAAATGGTGAGTAGAAAGCAGAAAGCACTTTGATTACAGACCGCAATTCCCGCCATCGATTCAATTATGTACTTAGAATTTACTTCAGATTTGGAAACTTTGTTAAATGCGTAAATTGTTCCTTTGGGCTTTCTTCGTATAAATTAGTCTTTGTATGTATAGGCAGACATTATTATGACACTTTACCTTATAATATCTAAAGGTGTTATTTAAACATAAATAATATTCACCATAACGTCGATGCCTAAAATACTTTTAGCGCCATTATACGAGTATTATCTAATAAAAAGTGGCTGCATAATTTTTATATTATAATACATATACAAAAAATGCATGAGGGCCGTTCAGGACATTACCTATTATTCGTTTTGTACATACATATAGAGTCTTGAAAAATATATAAAATCTGTCTCAATTCTATGTGCACACCAGATTTGAAATTTTAGAATAATTTTTCGTTACATGGTTTGCAATACTGAGAGAAGAAGAATTTTAGTGGATATTTTCTATAACCTAAAATAGTTGTCAAATTTTTCATAGATGTGTTTCGGAGATATATTTTCTTAAATATACATTTAATGGATATTTTATTATTAGTACAATGTTGTTATAACCAATTTTTAGTGAATTTGTATTATACATTGTATATTTAAATTTAATTGAAAATATAAACTGTCATCTATTTCAAAATTTGATTGACAATCGGTAACACGGAATTTTGTTGCCAGCCACGCAGTGAGTACCACACAAAATCTGGTGTGCACATAGAATTGAGACAGATTATATACAAAATTTTAATAAATATATAAATATTTCTTAAGATATACGTTAGTTTATCTAATGAGTTCCACGTTATTGCATGTATAGAATTATGAATTATACACATATATATTACTTATATCATAATTATCATATGAAAAAACTATAGGTTACAACAAACAATTTGGCGCTTTTCAGTTTTCCCAGTTCATTTTGCCAATTTGTAGTAGGTATACATGTAGCATGTAGGACAAAATAACATTTAACCACAAAAATAACTATTGCAATCTATCGATAGCACTGTGTACTAAACTTTATATCAATATAAAAGTTTTCATAATACGTATAATATTTGGTCTATTCAGGTACGGGAAAAAAGTGTGATTGGTCAG
>SSSI01002602.1:0-37454 GCA_004796505.1 Oryzaephilus surinamensis
TAAATTCTGATACCCAACTAGAAATTTAAGTAATAGAAACGGTTTTGCGACTGATACAGTCACTTATTAAGTAGCAACAACTGGCTACTGGAACTGTCCAATAACCGAAAAGTGTAGTTAATATAACCAAAATGGGGAATGATTTTTAGTATTTATAACGTTCATGCCTAGTTACCGCTACCGTCGCAAAGTAAAGAAAATGACCATTCTGCCACTACACATTTACGTTCCTGGAACGTTTCGGTTCCATACATGGAACCATTTTTCTTCAACAAATAATAAACGACAAACGTTTCATATTGTATAGTATACTTCGCCAAATGAATAGCAACTACGTAAATCTTAACTCAAATGTTCAACTCAAACAGGAAGCCATGTTCAAATAAATAAAATATATTATAGTGAATAATAATATTACTGTAAACTTTGATATACTTTTCCAACCTCGAGGACCCATAAAATCACAAACAACCTCTGGTTTATTGATAAAATTGTATATTTTACTTCGAAATATTAAACGGGCCAGCCGTCAAATGACAATTTCCCTTTAATTGAATATCAAGAAAATAAACATAATTTCATATTTTGTAATATTTATGTCGAATTTATATAAATTTAGCTTGTCTATCATTTTATGATCATTTTGAATGCATGAAAATGCCTAAATATACCCAATATTTGCATAATATTTATTAATATTTTGATGTTGTTAAGAATAAATATGGCGTATATTCTATAAGTATTTGTAACTTAAAAGTCGTCAAGACAAGTTTTTATCACTTTAAAGACACTGTTAAAAGTTCTAGGTGCGCATGCTCATATTATGGAAGTCGTTGTGACCATAAAGTTGCTGGAATAGTCATAGAAACTACGAAATTACCAAAAAAGCTACCTAAATCTTTAGTCTCTTTTTGGTCCCTGCAATTGGTTCCACTGACGTTGCCGGGTTTTTGAAATCTGACTCTAAAGATTTCCAAACTTTAAGGTCACATACATAGTAATTTTTACGACCCAAAAACGAGATTTTTCTACTAATAAGTAAATAACTTAGAAGTAGTTATCTGCAAACGCAGTAACGTATTTCCGTGTACCAAAATGCTTTAAAAGTGACATATACGTAGAAGTCAGAATAATTAGTAGTCTCAACGAAACTGTTACTATTTTAGGTAACAATGTGCATATTTAGAAGATACGCCACTTAAATTTCTAGTTGGGTATTGGTTTAATCACAAATTCACAATAGATATGACTAGTTTTATACTTTTATGTACGTATATAAATAAATTCATATTTAATGTTTTATGTTTCTGTTTCTGAAAAATTAAAGATTAACGGTAATACTAGAGTCTGTTTGTATTCAAAGTTTCGTTGCTGCAGTTCTGAATTTCACACTAACTTTAAAAACAGGATTGCATTAGTATATTAGTTATTACTATTGTTGTTTAAGAACAGTTCTAACCAGCTTTTGGTGGTAAAATTTATATACAAAACAATGGATTCAAATAAAACTTGTTTTATATAAAAACATTACATTTAATTATTCTCGATTTGTATATAATTTATTTCAATAAATTTCATTAATATTGTGTATGCTGTATTTATTTTGTTAATTGACATCTTATTAAAATCCATATATGTAGGTACATACATATAATGGTGTTTATTGGTATTTTATGATTATGACATAATGCACGCATTAATTATTAATCCTTTAAAATGGACATGGTTCCAATTGTAGTTTCGATCTATATTTTTTTTATAAATAAAAACATACAATATATTCATAAGCGCAATTCATACATATTACTTATGGGAAGTGGAGTGAATTTTGCCAATTTGCAAACAAAATTCAATAAACGGAAATGTATTTGAAACTCTCTTCCCGAACATGTTATACATAGAAATTGAAAATCATCATACTTAAGATATATATTGCACCAATTTCATTTTATAATTAGCATTTTCACAGCTGAAAGCGCCTGTCTAGTACCTAGGTTTTAGATAGAATACTAGTTATAAGCAAAATAAATGAACTAATTTAGATGCATAATAAGACTATAGCTTACAAAATGAATATGGAAGTTTTCGGAAGTTTTAACTAGTGTAAAAAGTAAATATTAGAGATTAGAGAGTTATTATTTATGAAACATAATGCCAAAGATCAATAAATTAACCCTTATTTTGCAAATTAATAAAAAAAATTTACTAGTTTCAAAAGCGGCAATTTTTGTTTAAAATATTAGATATTCTCGTAAATATGTATATTCTATATTTCATGATAAACATAACAAACAATATGTTTGTATAGAAAGAACCAGAGGTCGTCTGTATTATTGATTATTAATTTGATCTGAATAATACATAATATTAAATACTGAAATATCATTGAAAATAATAAAACTTTATCCATGTGTATAGTTGTTGTCTCTAAAAACATCGTTCAATATTCAAGAAAAAGAACTGAAAATAAAAACAGTAGAGTAAAAAGTATACTTATAAATCAAAATGTTTCATATCGGCTTTTTTCACCCTCTCTAATTCTTTCTACATGGTATATGTATTTGTGTGTGTGTGTGAAAGTTGGACAAGTTTCCCAACATTAGAACCAAAATTCCCAGCCGTAACTCAATTGTTCACCTTAAGAAAAAGTTTTGAAAGGTCCAAACAGAAAACGTGATGTTGCCATTTGCGGCCCCCTTGCACCCTTGCTCGCAACAAACACATTGTTTTTAGGTACCCAAATAGAAAAGTATACCAACGCCAGTCAATTCGTTAATAAAATATTTAGAAAAGGTTTTTCAGTCGTCTCACCTGAAGCTGTTTGTTGTTTACTTCCTTCTGTAGTATTGATCGTTTTTCATTTCAAGGTTAATCAACATTAACACATATTTTTTATGTCGTTTTTTTCCCCATCAGTTTGTTCGTCTTCATACCTCTCCATCCCCAATTCATGGTTCATCGCCTGTTCGAGTAATTAAATTGGTTGGAAACGTTTCGTACAATTTTTTCCTACAATGTCATTGTTGTGTTGTGCCATTTTTGGAATTTTAGCGTTAATTTAATTGAATAGACCCACAAAATAAATAAATTCAAGTCAAAAATAATCATTTGTATTAAAATATCCATTAACGAGTTGATGGTCTATTACTGTAATTAAAGCCATGTTATTATAATTAACTGAAAAAGTCAGTACCCTCATGTATATATTATATGAGGTCCTAATTAATTAACCTCAATATAATATGTAATTACAATCGGTCTCTATAATAATACTATATGCTGAAAGTGTTAGTATTTACTTGATAAAATTTCCCCTTAAAGTCTTAAATCAATTAGATAAAAACATACATTTCAAGAAAAATACTCAATATAGTAGCTTTTATTTCATTTAATGGCATCTAAAACTCTCCAAATGTCAATTTATCAATCGATGCTTTTTGTTATCGAGGTCAAAAATACAAATACACACATGGTCCATTTAGGTAAGTGGCTATTCTACTAGACTAATAGAAATGCAGCCAATTTAAGTGTACTTGATGAGTTTATTTAAGAGGTCTTTTTAATTTTTTCGCTTTTACAGTAAAATTAATATAATACGGTCGAAATATTGATAATAATCCATAGAATTTTAGGCATAATGGTAATTTCCTTTTGTTAATAACAGACATTAATGTCATTAAGCTGCTTTAAGAGATTAGAGTCATCCAACCATGAAACGTCAGTTTGTTTTATGAAAATCTTTTGTAATTGAATATATCATCGTTTCAACAAGAAAAATAAATAGGTATAGCTAATTTAAAATATTTTATTTAATGGAAATTATATTTGTTATTAATTTTTGTTATAAATATTTAAAAAGTTGGTAGGTATATATTTCTTTGTTTTTTGTTATGGACTTTTCTTAGTTGGAGTTTCATTTTCAAGTTATAATATTAATGGCATCACAAGTCTGTTTTGTAGTTTTCTTGTTTTATGTTCTTGATGTTTGTAGGAAATTAATTATTACTCTATGCAAAGCAGTTTGAATGTCACAATAACAATAGCACCGAAAATGTTTACAAGACATTTTTCAGTGGTCATAAAACGATTTATTTTCAAAAACATACATTAATTAACACGACAGTTTCAATTTTTCATTTCGAAATTCATCCGATTCCTAATATCTACTCGTATGTATAGTATTTCGTAGGTTTTCCAGAAAAAGGCTCAATAATATTTTATATAATAAAAAAAAATTATTTTCCTTTGCTGAATTTGCTTAATTTTTGGATTTACAATCTCCCCTTTATAATTCTTTTCAGTTTTATTAGATTGAGTATCCATCAAGAATATATATCTTCAAAAGTACACACACGCGTGTGTATGTGTATATAGATCGGTATAAAGAAGACCCGATTGCAAATTTTCCTCTAAAGAAGATTGATGATAAAATGTTTATTTCGTTACGTTATTATTGTTGATGTTGCTACACTACTTCTTTACCTTCACCTGTTAGATTTCATTCTCTTTTTATATTATATATATCTAATACTCTAACACAGATCTGAACGTGTGATGCAACAAATATCCTTGTATCTACAGGATACGTTGTTTATCTAAACAATTCCAATGGGACACCAATTGAATTACTTACATACAAAACAGCAAGTATTTAATTTAAAAATAATGGAAAAACATAAAATCTATTTTTTGTTCTCAATAACTAATGTCAAGAAACATGCTTAAATAAAACTGTAAAAATCGCCTTTTGTTTGTGACATGTGGAAAAATAGAAACAAAAATGATAACAAACACGAACACGAGGTTTCATAAATCGATTTCGTGATTTATTCATCATCAGTTTATATCCATGACGCCTAAATAAAAAGCTCGATAATTTAGAAGGACTGTGAAGCTTTAATTGACCTCACAGTTGTGTGTCTGTTTTGAGTGCACAACCCTGAAACCGTGATGGTAGTATCCTTGTGTGTGACTGTGATGTACCTTGTGATTCTGATACTATATATTTTCATAGTAGCCGGTGTGTAAGACATACGGGGGATACGGCGACGGCGTAGTATATACGCAGAGAGGTCGTTCTCCATATACCTTATATAAAGGACGGGGTTTGTGCAGACGCCCCACAACATACACACTCAGGCCCGACAACAGTGAGAGGATGCTAGGCCAAGGACAAACTTGTCCAGGGGCCTCCAAGGACGCGAAGGTGACTTCATCTCTCACCCTTCTTCTTTCCAGATTTGTGCCCGTGAAACCATCGAAAGATATAACTCGCAGCCTACCTTACACACACACACACATACACATTTTCAGTAAATATACCTATATATGAGTACATGTGTGTTGGTTTTGCCCTCGTGCACTATTGATTCCAAACCACCGGGTAACTTTCTAACTTCCACTTTATACTATGATCAACTTGGGGATTTGATAACTGATCCCCTTAAAAAGGATTCGGGAATTTGTACATAAACAATGTATTCGTTCACGTATATAATATATATGTAGAAAAAAAGAGTGGGAAACTTTCAGTCCCATAGATGTTGTTGCCCAAAAAGTGTTAGACGAAACTTTAATATTTTTTTAATTGCCACGAAATGGATTTACAAAGTAACCTTGTCGTAGCCATTGAAATATAATTTACATAGTAATTAGGCTCACATGTATATACATATACATATAGTCAAAACTGGGCTTATATATAATCGATAAAATAAAACAGACAGTCTTTCTATATTTTGTATACTATATGAGTTAATGTACTTTACTTGTCGTTTCAACTGACTCCCCATGAGGCTAAATCAACATGATAGGTACCTTATAATGGGAACTATTATAAATTTGTCTGGGCGCTATACTAATATATATATTACATAAAACAGAACTTTCAAATTACATTAATATCATATACAGAAAACAAAAACATAATTATTCACTGAATTGTAGCGTGTTTCAAGTAAAATAGCATGTAATTAGTCTAAACTTATCATTTCAAATTAAAATCCAAACCTCTATATAATCCATTGTACCAATGGTACAGTTTACGTGTTTAATAATAATTGGTAGCGTGCTAAAATAGTTTTTGCAGAAAAATATTCTAGACATTTGAAAATAGTTGCCGTAATAGTTGACTTTGGGTGGGAAAAAAGATACTTATTATTCGATGGTTCATTATTTCAAGTGGATAATTTCATTTAAATAATGTGCTATACATTAATTTTTATGCTAAACAAGTTGGAAATGTTTAGATATCAAATGGAGTGGTTCTTTCCACCAGAAAATACTCGTATCCTACATATAATCTTTTCGCCAAAAAAGAAGACTAACAAATTTATTATTAAAATCGCCACCATGCTTTCCCGATTTAAATCCATTTGACAATCTTAGGGAAAGTTAACGCGACTGAAAATCGTCGCTATTATTCAGCAATTGATAATTTTTTTCACTAAATTTATTGAAATTATTTTAATTTTGAAAAATTATATACCTTAAATAGATTCGAAAATTAGAGTTTATAAGTGCTTTTAGTATTGTTACAAAATCCTGTTTCCATATTTGAATGAAAGGGATGTTTATTGCAGTAAAATTGCATACAAAACTAGTATTTTAATTATGTACCATCTAATTTGATTCAATTATATTTCGCTCATACAAATGCATATGGATTAGCAAAATTTAAACATTGATATTATGTGAAAAACTGAATTTCTGCATTCGGTTTTCGTTTACCATACAATATAATTCAATATGATTACATTGTAAAATATAATGTCGCGTATGAATGAATTTGATGAGGTAATTGTATGGACTTGTCGTCTGATTGCTTGTCTCCTTGTGCATTAGTTCAATTAAGTTTTATGTGGTGGACAGAAACGTGAGAAGAAAACAAAAGGAAGACTGATAATGGTATGTCCACCAACCACCCTTTCGCTATCCAACATACAAAACAAGACGTGACCAGTTCTCCACAGACTGTTAACTTCAAACAAGATAACTCTATATATAGGTATACGTATTGTGTTGAAGGGATACAAAACCTATGAAATTTTGACGAATGAGTTACACAACCGGAATTTATGACATATTTTTTTGTCATCCTTACATGCATGCGAAACCGTTTTTCTAGACCTTGTATGTATAACAAAACCAAAAACTCTTCTCAACAAAATGTTATTACTATTTTGTTACAATTGCGTTTAGATTTTTCTCTGTTATTGGATTTTTATTAGAGAGATTTTTAGTAAAACAGAACAAGGAAAATTGTTTTATTTGTTTTTATTGAACGTCTTCAATTCCATTTAAAAATTGGCAGTGTAAATAGGTAATATATTTTTTATTTGGCTAAAAAATGTTCATAAATAACAATCTCACTTTTCCAATACTATTCAATAAAGTTGGTTAAATTAAATTTGAAACAATCTGCAATGATTTTTTAACTTCGTAGGTAGGTAAAATTTTGTTTTGTGTTAATTTTGCCATGAAATAAATCATTGTGTAAAAAATAAACTTATTGTTTCCACAAATACAAAACAAAGTTGAAAGTTTGGAAATTTCAATAATTGCATATTAGTAATTAGTGTACATTTTTTAAAAATTTACAAAGACAATAATTGTAACCAACAATAAAATAAATGAAATGACGAAAATCTTTTAATATTTTATTCGTATAAATAAACCCAAGTAAAATCTAATCCCAATGAAAGTTTCTTCTTAGTTTTCTTGTGTGCTCTACTTTCTGTACTTCTTTTTTTGCGGGCAATCACCTAAATTGAATAGAGTAATTACATGTCGTAGTGTACAGTTTTACTCACTTGTACTTTTCCTGTAAACGAGATTACCACCTAGAATCATAGTAATATGTGAAATCAAGTAATTGGGCGTTAGAGCAGGTCCCTTTTTTCTTCTCCTAAGTTTGTGAAAAGGAAACACGAAAATGTGGGTAAAAGTAAATGGAGATACAAGTTGAAAACTACCTACTCTCTGTCACCCTTCTTCGTATAGTACTATATAACTCATTAGATGAAAAGTAAATAAATGTAGTAGAGAACGTTTTAGTCTATCTAATATCAAAATAAGAACTTTAACATTTATGGTATAGTCTATCTCTATATAGTGTCCGCTGAGGCTGAAATTAACCGAAATGATCGGCTAAAGCAATATACACATTTTACGGGTATAGTTTTATGTGGCTTTTATTATAATGTTACCATTTAAGGTGTCCATTTTATGTTTAATAAAGTATTAGTTGCAGAAGTGATGGTCATGAAAATATATACTGTAAAATAGGACAATCAATATAATAATAAAAAAGATATCATAAAATATTAATATGAAACTTTTACTTTGTTTCAGGTACTTATTTTCTACTATACGATTTTATTGATTTTTTCGAAAAAGATGGACCAAGTTTCTTGCAACGCGATAAATACCATGAAATTATTAATACGATTTTTAAGAACATGAGTCGACTTGAACGAGACGCAATCGTTTTTCAGGTAATACATTTATATTCTGCCAAGAAAATTCATTAGTAAACTAATTATTTTTTACATTTAATAAATAGTACACCGATTGGGAGCAAGTTAATGATGGTTATTTGAACCAAAAAATGGTTGGCGACGTGGTGGGTGATTATTTTTTCATTTGTCCCACAAACGATTTCGCTGAATTGGCAGCTGAAAGGGGAATGAAAGTCTACTATTATTTTTTCACACATGTAAGTGTTGTTGTTTTATTAATTACTTTATTTGAACAGATAATTATATACACACATCGACCATGTAAAATATAATTTTAGAAAGTGATTTATTTATCGGTAATGTCTATCGTGTTTTCTGTTGAAAAAAACGACATTTATGATCTAAACAATTCGATTAAGGGAATTAGAAATCATAAATTATCCTTTTTTTCATGTTTTATGAGTTAAAACGTTTGTTAACATGCAAAGTTGTTGTTAATAGGAAAACAGAGATTTGCTTTTAATTCTTTTTTTCAACCAACTCTATTTAATTGAAATCATAAATTACTTTACTTGTTTAAACAAATTTAATTACAGACTTCATCACTAACTCGTACAATATTGTTGTTAGAAAAAGCTCTCTTGTATTATAATTATAAGTTTAAATTATGTGCACGTAAATTATACAGATTAACATTTAATTGTCTCAAGAAATATTCACGTCAACATTTTTTTTTTTTTTTCGGTATTATAATACGTAAATTTGCGTAAAAGTTGCGATATTATATTCACGTCAAACTTAATTACATCAACAAGTCTGAAAAGTTGAACAACTTAAGTGCATTTTCCAGACGATCAAACTTTTAGGTATATTTAATATAATTTCAATATAAAAAAAATTATGTGCTCGCTATAATATTTTCTCTTATAATAATTTGCAAATTGGATTAAAATTCAAAGTCAAGTGAACCGTTCGAATCACACATTTTGCCATTCATGTATTTTTTACACGTTGTGGTGAAGTGGTTGCTGTTGTCATCATATATATATGTATAAATATATGGATCGTAGAATAGAATTACAACGTTGATAGTTTCATGTAATAAAGATAACAATGTTCATGATGGTTTCGTAGGGAGAATAATTTTAGCATTTTGACTACAAGTGGATTCATGAGCTGTAAAAACAGGCTAGAAGCACTCGCTAAATGTCATAATGATAAAATATAAGCTTAGCAGGACTCGTGGGTGCGCTTTGCAGCCTTCTGAATAGACTTGGTTATCTTCTTAACCGAGTTTTCACTGTAGTAGGTATTTTTTCACGTTGCCGTTGTTTTTTCCAACAAGAAATTTTAACAAAAAAAAAGGAAAATATCGACTTGAAGGTAACGACGCTATAGCGGCTCCTTGTCTCAGTCAGGGGGCGGTTTATAAAAAGCTTATATAAAAAATAAAAGGGATAATATTTGTGATATATCGTTGCCGTAACTTGGAAATATAACGGGTTTTTTCTTTGTTTTTTCCATCTCTCATTTTATATTTTATAACGACTTAAATTAAGTAACAAACAATAAAAACAAAAAGTATTTTTCATTTAGAGCCCCTTGAGATGAGTTTAAGAGAATAAACATTACAACACTCACTATTTCTTGCGGAAATGGAAAGTTTAACACAATCATAATACCTACATACCTACATATGTATATGTACGTATTAGAATTTTAAGTGAAATTGTGCAAAATATCAAATGTTAGATACATTTTCACTGTAATTTTTAAATTTTTTTAAACAATTTTTACAAATTCGAAATACATATATTTCCCCGGAAATATGTTGAATGACAGCAAGGTATTATTTCGTGATTTTGTCGGAAATACTTAATCAATTATTACTTAATTGTCAAATATTGACACAACTAAGGAAGGAACTACAATTGAATATATTATGGCATTACGAAATTGTAATCAAATATTATGTATCTTTATTGAATCTGAATTAAATACAATATATTGAATTTGAATTAAAGTTTTCTATACTATGTAGTAATTAGCCCGTTTTCTCTATTCATTTCTAAAATTTTAAATAATATATTGTACCTTATGTTCTTCGTTACAGATATAATGTATTTCTATAAGATTATTTATTATATGTATTTAGGAGAAGATGCATAAAAGGAAACCTGAAACGTCTGAATCTATACTAAAAGCTGCTCTTGTGCATATTTCGTAAACAACAAATTCAGTCAAAGCAAACGTCTAAACCTAGCCCATAGGGCAATACTTTACTTAACTAATGCGTTCATTTCAAACAGTAGTATACTGACATTTTATCGATATACCTTCGCTTTAAGGCACCAAAATGTAGTAAACGTAACCTATCTTGATGTAGTAGTATTTAGGTGAATACAAATTGATACATTATCCCATTTTCTATTTTATGCTTCTTCCTTTTGCAAGTAAATTCAAGGTCGACAAATAAATTCAAATTTATATTCCTTTATATACAATTGAACGTTATTATTGTAAATTGTTTGAATTTATCTTGTTTCATTATTTCCATTGCAGAAACAAATCGAAAAGCCTTTTTCATTGTAATATTATATGGATTTCCGAAGCAAATACCTTAATTATCTTAATTAATACAAAATCTAACTAATCGTTACAAAATAAATTCGTTATTATTAAAAAATTATTTACTTAACGTAAATTCCAGTTGTAACTAATTGAAATTTGATATTAATGAAAAACAGATTGTATTGTAACAGAAAATCAAAAAATTTAATATTTCACATCCAGAAATTACCTCTTATTCTGATTAAGCTACAGATGCGTCTCCTCATTTTTTATAGAAGAAAATTGTGAGTTATTGAAAGGAGCTGTTCAACTTCAATATATATTTTTCTTTTCCTTCTTTATATACTTACATGTATATAAAAATTGAATGGAAACTGAATATATGTACATCTACGAAAAACGACAAATACATACATATATGTATATAATATTTGTCGATTTTTTATTTTCCCTATACGTACATTTTCTTTACTTGATTACTTTTACGGACTTTTACCAAAAAATTGTTTTTGATTTGTTTGATTTTTTTACTCATGCAGTACGTATATATGAGTGATTTAAAATGATCTTTTAACTTACTACCTTTTGGTTTAACAAGCAACATATATAAAAGTGAACGAGAGTCAGACGTTCCCTGTAATTCCATCATTTCAAGTACACGCTACGACGAGTTTCCTTCCGTTAAACTTGAACGGGAATTCACCATTATTGCAGAATTTCACAACCACTTATGTACTACTTAAAGACTTAGTCTATTTTGTTTACAGCTACAATCTTTCCTGTATATGTTGACAATTACGTATTCCATACCCGTGTTGTGCTTATTTATCGAAATAGAAAAATAGAAAACATAAAAACCGGAAATCATTATCGAAATGCTTCCTTCGGAAAATAGATTTTCATGTATATAATGTTTGATTCAAACAAAATCGGCCCATTTTGTGACAAAACACACAGTAGAGTAGTATAATAATACAATCGATGACCTAGAGTCGTTTATGGCAGACCGGATGTCCGGTAGACGCACTGCTCTTTAGGGACTTCCTGTCTGAAGTCTGTTTAATAGATAGACACATTAAACTGGAACTCTAAGCGTGATAATCTACAATTTATGTGTGACACCTCAACGTTTTTCTAAAACATACACTAAATCGTGTACACATCATTTGACATTGACATGATGGGTTATTTTCGTTACACACATGTATATATGTGTGTGTTTACCGGTCACTTTTTATACCCTTTGCATGTCTAATGAGTGTGTATACTTCTGGAGGGACAGCCTTTGAAGTGGCACGGACTAATAGTATTAGTGCGTGTATGTATGATAAAACATATTTTTTTTTCAAACACATTTTCGATAAGAGATATAAAAAAGAGACCGACTGGAGGAGTTGCAAATGTAACTATACTATGTCCGTTATATAGTTGCCTCTTAAGCAATAAAACTTATTAATGATTTATTACTTAATCTATGAACCAATAATAGGTGAATAGGCATAGTGTTGCAGAAGAGGTTTTGGGGTAGTAAATATTGTTTAATTCCTCAAATTAGTTTAATACCGATATAATTGCCAATTTAAGGGTTTACACCCCTAATTCTATTAATTCTTTGATAGTTAAATATACTTAAAGCTCGCCTTAAATATACCTATTCCATTTTTCACCAAATGTAATCGATACATTTTACTTTTTATAATTTTCTATTCGTAATTGTGACATTTACAATCACACCGGCAAGCATATACCGGACAAACAGTAGTTTTATATTCTACGAATCGATTTTCAAATAAAAACCAAAGAATTTATTTAACAATTTGTTTCTACGTACATATTCATTCGATTATTTTGTTCTTCTTGAAGAATGTACTTCAAGCACGCCAAATAAGCGAAAAAAGGAAAACGAATTCAACTGGTTTTAAGATTAGAAAAGGGAATACAATTAGGTACCGCACTGAATTGAAAAACTACTGAATGATTAATTTTTATTATACGAAAACGTTAGATTTAATAGACTGTTGTTTGTTTGGTTAGTTATTTAAATAGCTTAGTGCATGTAAGGTAGAAAAATGATCTTGAAAAATATATTGAAAAACGCTCCTCTGGAGTGTGTGCTAGTGTATGTGTATATTCATATATTGTATGAAATTTCTTCAGAAAACTTCATCAATATATTTCACGATAACAACGTGCAAAGTTGACAACAAAAATGGTTCGACTCTTTTCTGCTACATAAATTCTATTGTAAATGTTGATCTATTATACTGTACAATAGATGCCGTATACAATAAGTATAACATGCAAAATAGCACCTGTATCACAAAGGGCATAATAATATTCCACATAACTTTTTCTATATTTACATATAATAATATAGTTATAATATAGTCACTTTAATGTTTTTGATATTCTTGTGTTGTAATTAAAATTGTGCATCTTTGCAGAGGACAAGCACCTCTTTGTGGGGTGAATGGATGGGTGTGATGCATGGAGATGAAATAGAGTACGTGTTTGGCCATCCTCTGAACATGTCATTACAGTTCAACTCAAGGGAACGGGAGCTTAGTTTGAAGATCATGCAAGCCTTTGCCCGATTCGCCGCAACGGGGTAAGTAAAGTAATTAGGAAAGACTTGAAAGGCACCCCCTATCGTTGTTATCAGAAACACAAATTTCAATTCCAGATAACATCTATATATAGAATATATTATATGTTAATATTGATGAGAAAATTTTTGGTAAAACTGTGTTGTCCTGAACAGAAACTTTCATTAACAATATTAAAAATAATTCTGTAATATTTTGAATTTGTTTTTTGTTGTTACAAACTTTTTTCGTAAATATTTAATGGAAACTGCATGGATTTAAAATGCAACGAACGTTTTATATATAAGTTTAACTAAATTTAATATTTGCTACCACAATTTTAATTACAATGTAGAAACAATTTGTGGGTAATACAATTATTTTTTAATCGTTTCATCGTTTGTTATAATTTTAACTAGAGTAGTTTTAATAAAATGGTAAAATATATATGTATACGAGAGGATGTACAGAAAATAAACATATAAAAATGTTACGTGCTTTAATACATAAAAATTAATTACCCATAAATAACACCAAGTAGGTAATAATATTTATTGAGAGGGAAATAAGGTAACGCATATTTTTTAATAATATTATGGAAATTACATTCAGTGTAGACATTTTGCGGTTTACCAGATATTTTCTCTCTCTACCTGTTGCATACAGCGTGTTCACTGACCAACAAATACACATCCGGATGAGTCGTTCTCACCCCTCACCTGACACCTTTTAACACATATCACATATCCCACACACAATTTCATATAAATTGTTATTTATAACTGTTTATTTAACCACATTTAGCACATTGAAGCTTAATAGAGTCATGTGGAAAAAACTAACCACTCTCAAATCGAAAAATAATCCTATCCTGCAGCAATTTGGGTTGGTTTAATAATGTCATTTAAAAAATCATCATGTTACAGTTTCAAAATAATTTGTACAAGCCATTTTAGCACAATTACGCATATTTTTCCAGTTTTTTAAGTTATATCTATTTTTTCCGGTTTTATTTTAATATCAATATAATAACTACGTGATTTTTTAAATCTCTTGATTAATATTGAAAAATTAATTAGCTACGAGAATATTTATTAAAGTCTAAAAGATATTGAAGTACATAACAAATGTTCAAAAAAAGGTTACAAGGCAGATGTTATAGAAATTACTTGATCGTTAAATGAAAATGTATTCTTTTGTAATACCAGAAAAAATTCTTTTAAAAGTAAATCTAAAATATGCAAATAACACAAAGTGTCAATCTGTTCAAATTAAATCTAAATCGTCATCATTATTATATTTAGGTATTGCGTTTTTCATTTTGATTGATGGAAATTGCAATACCCATCTTAATTAATTAAATATGTACGTACGTATGCAGGTACATGACGTAAATTGTCAAATGCAGTTATTTGTACCTATTTAATAAATCACATTCTGTAAGTCACAAATTTACATTTGCAATATACGGGAAATAAATATAATATTACATACTTGTACCAGTATAAGTATTGGTTAAATATCGCTTGTAAATATGAAGGCACATTTGCTTAGTTTTGAAATAATGTAATGTTCCGGCGCTTCTGATTTATAATCTGGATTAGTTAAACTAATTATGTATTCCATCGGCCCGGTAACATATAAATCTACACACAGTAGTGCAATGTTGGGATTATACACACAACACTAAAGGTTTTAGACTCTCTCTCATATACAAACTGTATACATATACAATATACGTGATTTTGTATAATGTATCCAACATATAAAATACATATACGACGAGTAATATCTTTCGCTTGCATCTTGTAACATAATAACACACCTGTCTCGTCTGTAATTAGTACTATGGAAAATAGATTAAAAAGCAAACATTCACCCCGAAAACCTTATATGTATATAGTTTGCTGTGAGAACAGAGCCCCAACCACTTAGCAACTAATTTTCATGAAAATGTGTAGGAAATTTATATCAATTTCACAGACAGGAAACGTATGGATGGAAAGATGCAAAAACCACATACAATTTATTGTAAAACTGAATAATATTGTTTGGTAAATTAATTGCAAAATTATGTTAATAAATATGGTGAATGCGCCAGTGGTGGAAGTTAAAAATTTTTCGTTAAAAATCCGTTTTGTTCCAGGAAACCTGTTACGGATGATGTAAATTGGCCATTATACACAAAGGACCAACCACAGTATTTTATTTTTAATGCAGACAAAAGTGGCATTGGAAAAGGGCCACGAGCTACAGCTTGTGCTTTTTGGAATGACTTTTTACCAAAACTTCGCGACAATTCTGGTAATATATATATATATATAACTTTTTTTTTCTCCTAATTACAAAACTTATATTGTCTCAAAGTTTTATAAAAAGAATATGTTTAAACAATACTACATCTAATAATTCAAAATTTATTAATTAAATTATGTTTTGTAATACAAAATGTTATGGTCACATCATGTGTGCTTTTGAAATGTAAAAAAACATATCCAGATAAGGTTTGGAGCATTCGCATATATGGCTCAATTTATGGGACATGTTTGAAAGTTATGTTTATATAGCAATAAACTACTAGTGAACCATGAAATAAACTCAGCGGGCGTGCATTTGGTAACAGACGAATATATATATGTATGTATATGTACATATACAACTGAAATTTGATTGATGATAGAAAATTTAATAAAAGTACACACACGTACATTATTGAACGGGTTTTTTATTGGTATTCTGATATATCGCTTGTCAGAAAATTAATTTTTTTGCCCCCATGTAAAACTGATTTTATTTTTAATGCAATCGTATATGATTTTTGCCATACATACAAAAAAAAATGTTAAATAAATTCAAATTGAATGGATTTTAATCCTTGAAATAAATTTCCTTTTTCGTTTAATATATAATAGTACACTGAAAAGACCTGAAACTTTGTAATCCATTCGTTTTATTTATGAACAATGAAACCTAATTTTTATGCACAATACTTTATACTGTCATTTATTACAGTAAATTAAGTTTTGGTAATAAAATATTGCATTGTTTCGGAATTTTTATCGGGTATTGTTGAAATAGCTATTATAATTATATAGTTGTCTATACAAAAAAGAAGTAATATATATTTAAAACTAATCAATCAGTACTAGAAAGATGGAAAAGTTTTTCCCGTTCAAGTCCACCATCAATCATTATCAATTTTTGAAGTTGAAACTTATCTACTATTCTGAAAATTCAGGACAACCCCATAAATTTCAAGCTGTATAAATTTGTATGTCACCAAGATAGAAATATAAATAAAGAATCTCTTGCAAACACACCTTGTAAAATGTGTTGGGAAAAGAAAAAGCCCGTCCAAACGAGCCTTATAGTTGTTTTGAATACTAGAGAGCAATATTTTCGGCTATCGAAGTATTCTAGATACTAGGATACAATCGATCTTCAGGTCTCCTTAGGGATTTTGACCGTCTTACCTTACAATTTTTCTTATAGTGAAACTCGTCGACGATGGATATTCGAATGTTCAACATGGACACGTGAGCAGTTTTCTAAAATACATGTTTTTCCAACTAAACTGAGCACTATAGAAATTTTGAGCTAATTTCCAAGCACATATATGACAATTTTATTTTTTTTTTCTCAAAGCAATTGGATTTATATATTTTGTTGAGAAACTTCGAGACAATCATATTAAGAAATTTCATTATAAAATTTTATTTTATATTTTTTTTTATCGTTTTTTTGCAGATTCTGCGGAACCACCGTGTGTTAATACATATTTAAGTAAAATCGGTTCCACATCTGAACGAGCTTTACCTAGTGTTACACTACTTCAACTATTCGTAGTCGTAATGTTAGCCATAAGTGTGTGGTAAATTGTGTGTATGCCGCCCCCAAAGAGGCAGCCTCTAATCTATATAATATAGCATTGCTTCAAATGCCCCGCGCGTGATGTTTGAGGTAAATGGTTATTAGAAATTTACAATGTAAAACCAAATAAAAAATTAACAAAAAAAAATATATCAAGTGAATGCCTAGCAAAATTAAATTAGATAAACCAAAAATAGAAGAAAATGAAAATAAATTATACAGTAGACAATATTATTTGAATGATTATTATTTATTTGCATTTTAATTAACCGTAAATATATATTTATTTACTTATACAATTTTAGACATGCTTTTTATCACCTTGTATTTTAAGGACTAAAATAAATATTTATATATTTTTATATGCTAAAATATAAGGGCGTGTGTGTTTTTTGATTTGGTTTTGAGATAGAATCAGAAAAGGGAAAAAGGTATATGTATCTATTTTTGGTATAGTAATAAAAGGCGTTAGATGAAAAGATTATAAAAAGATATTTTCTGAACACTGTATTATTATTATTATTTTAGAAACTATTTATATATAGTTATATAATATATTGTATAATCGTTAATCGAAAAATATCTTAAACAACAAAAAAAACATTCAGAGTTGGACAGGCCGAACCAGTCTGTGCCATAGTATAAAACAATCAAGTGAAAAAGATTGATAAATGAACTGGTTATTTGTCCTGTCAGATATTTAACTCTCTTTCCACTGCATTACCTACCCTCACAAAAAAAATAATGGATGAAATATCACAAAAATCAACTGCTTTCGACATACCTACCTTTTTTTTATGTCGTTCGTTTTGTGCCGACATATTATTTACTTAGCAAATGCAAATAAATAATAATTATATGTTTTTAGATTTACGTTTATGCCTAAATAGTTAAATGTATATATAGGTAAATTAATTTTTATTTTTCTATACAATATTAATGTTAATTTCCATTTCAATATAGCTTTCTATGTGTATAAATTTTATTAATATCAGAGCATGCCCGTTCAATAGAATGCATTTGACTTTGTATAAATCGATAACAATAATATATATAATATTAAACCAAACCATTTATACCAAGTCATTGACAATCATATTTAATCAATATTATATAGAAGTTAAAATTTAAGATGAAATCTTATGTTAGACATTAGGGTAATGTATTTTATATGCATTAATTGCAACGCGCATGCTTTTTCAAAATGCTAATCGAAATTATTAAACATAATTATATTGCGGTGGTGTTTGATAAAAATTAATTTCTTCTATTTATATAATAATACGCTTACTTTTGCTACTTGAAAAAAACAACAAAACATATCATGAGTATACCAACAATACAAGATCAGTATTTGAGTGATAAAAAAATATATATTGTTGAGAAATTAATTTTTTCTCTGGGCCACAGTAAATGAAAACACACGGTGATAAAAACATATCATTTATCTACGTATATTTATAAAGAAAAAAGAAAATTAAAAGAAATTATAATAAGCCAAAAAGTGTATATACATAAAAGTAAATTTTGTTAAATATTTATTGATTATAAAATTTTATATAACAAAATTGAATGTTTAAATTCTTAAACATATCATATTAATATATAAATTTTTTAGCTGAGACTGTACACAATATTTGACAAAATAAAGGAAAATTTCTGTTTAGTAAATGAAAGGCGAAGAAGAAAATCAAGTAAAAGTAGTTAAATGTACAAAAAAAAAAAGAGTAAATTAGAAATATCCATTGGAAAAGGGTAGGAAAATTTCCATATGTATGAAAATTATAGTATCACAGAATACAAATAAATATTTAAATTTAATATGGTGTGAAGAACCTGCCTTTTTCCATTGTAAAATAATTGTCTTTTAAATAAACAATTATTGAATGATGCTTATTGCTATAATATGTCTTTCTGTCCAACCACACACGCTTGTCAATTGTATGGTACAATAAGAGAAAAAAAACTCTAATTGAATCTTTTACATTTATATTATCCTGTAAAAGCATTACACATTTTATTGTTTTTCCTTTAAACGTCAAGGGATATTGTTCAACACAGCGAATAGCAGGAGAAATAAATCGCCAGAGGTAACATGAACACATCACTTACTCGAAAATTTTATTTTCACAAGAAACAGTACACTTTTTCAACTGACGAATTGTTGATTTTCATTTATGAATGCACTTGGTTTTGTCAAAAGAGAATTGCATACATTGAATAAATTTGAAGACACTAATTAACATTTATTTAAATATACGGTTAAGAATGAATCGAAAAAAAGCAATTAGCATTTTTTATTACCATACTCTTACCTATTACTGAAAACATGTACATATTAAAATACAAAAACCGACCGACTAACTGAAGAGTCTTTTTGCCTATATTCAGATTTTAAACTAGAAAAATTCTTCAGGCTTACGTTTATCTGTTTTTCCTGCTGTTCGTCTTAAATATAATCTCTGTTTTTATACCAACACTACATTTTATCCCGTTGATATAATTTTAACATAAAATAGGACTTAAGCCGCAACTCCGTTCATATATTTATATAAAATACAATACAAGTTAAATGAGTGGTAAATGCTTTAAATGCCACCCTGTACCGTTCTTATGCCTGTATTAGATTAGTGCCTAACATACTTATTTATACACTACTTTATACCTTATAGAATAATAATATATAGAAGCTTATATAGAGAAGTTCTGAATGTATATTCATTTTACAAAAAAAAAAAAATGAGAGAAACACATACGTTGAAGCATCCTATGTAATAACCGGAGTAATAAAAAGAAGAACTTGTAAGCGAGCTGCTACTGTGAATACATATCATCTTTAGAAATATATCAAAGTATAGGCGGAGACACTGAGAGTACATACACATAGTAATAAAAAAATATACACACATACTCACATACCTATATTTGTATGCATAAAATATGGTTTTTGACATGAAAACGCATCATATTCGTTGGAATATCTTAACAGTTCAAATTTGTATATATTTATTTTTTAAAACAAAAATTCTATAATACACCGAATGAATTTGTGATTTTTTTATTATTCTGATGGTTTCTTTCCAAACATAAATATTTTGTGTGTGACATTATACAGAGTGTCGTCTTCTTTGATGTTTGTTTAGACCGCCAATTCACATATACATATAAAATATACGGTGTTATTAAAAATCTAATTAATGTGCTGTTCATTTGACTACTTTTTTATTATTATGATTTGAATGTCATTTAAATAATTTACAGATTTTCGAATGGTGACAAATTTTTAATTATAGAAAAAACATACACACGAGGATAAAGTAATGATTTATATTTTATGCACCGTCAATATAAAAAAATAGCAAGTAGTTTGTTTGGCCTGCAAAAATGAATTTTAGGATATTGTACAAAATTTCTATACGAAATTTGTACAGTTAGTAGTAAATATAATATATATATTTACGTATATTATAATAATGTAACCGTATTTAGAGTGTATAATAAACAATCAATATTTACAAAGTGAATTTAAACAAAAAAAAAAAAAAAAAAACTGATCAATAAAACATATCTGATTGAAATTGCACCCATAATACATATCATATTAATGTGACTTCAGCTGTCCTGTCCAATAATTAGATAGTGTCTAAATGTATAATAAATATTCTACAAAAAAAAATATTAAGAAATAGCGCATATTTGATACACAATATTCTTAAATAAAACAAAGTATAATGTATTTTCTAAAAATATATATACACATGAACAAATAAATGCATATCATAAAAAATTCGTTGTTTAAGAATAATAATAGCCTATATAATAGCGACTGTAATGTTTAAGTAATAAAATGTATATGTAAGAGTAGATGGTTTTATTGAATTTTGTGTTTCTATAATAGTTTTTGTTCATTGTGTTGGTTGTTAAATCAATATTTATGCACAGTAACTCTTACTGAGTTGAAAAAAAAATTTAGGAGAGTTACACACAGGCTTAAATTTGTTCGCCATTTTGATGTGATAAAAAAACATATTGAGTAGAAGATAAAATTATTATGACAGTGCTTGAATGCACTTTTAGTTATACGACACACTTCTATTATTACTACACGTACTAAACACGTCATTTTGTAACTGTTTTTCCATTTAGGAAATAATGTAAAAATGTTGGTTGAAGAAAACATCGTCAAAAATAAACTAGCTGGCACTAGAAGATGTTTTCTTCAATACAATATATGAAAAAAACATTTAATTTACTTGAAAGCTGCATCAGTATTTTTTTTCTTCGTTTCATTTTATTGCAAGAACATGGAAAATGTTTTTCATTGTTAAGGGCTGTAAATTTCGAGCTTGTGCTTTTTATTTAAAATAAAAACAATTACAAATTGATGTGAATTTAGAGAAAAACACACAATGATTAGTTAGTTATGAAGACAGTTTTAATGAAAACAAAAATGTAAACGTAAATTAATTATTGTAAATGGCTGTTAAAAAATTTTCAGAAACCCAGCTATAAGTTTCCTGGGTTTATTTAGTTCGATATATATATAGCTTCTCATTATGGTTTGTTGTGGTTTTATCCAAAACCTTGTCGCTCTAAAGAGTCAATATTAATTAGTAAATTAGTCAATAAGAAGGAAAAAAATAAATATAGACTATATACATATAATGCATAAATTAAATGTAGCTTAAAATGGTCATATATATAAAAGGTAGGCCTATCTTATATATATATACACTGAAAATTTATATGTTTTGTACATTTCAAATTTATTTTGTTATCTTTGTATGTATATGTATATCTAAATGATAAAAAAAGAAATGAAAAAATTACTATAAAAAATACAATTCGTTATTATGAGAACTGTTTTTCTTTATAAACTTTACAATATTGTTTGTCTATCCTTATAAACAAATAAAAGATGTATATTCCCAAAGAAATGTTTTATTTTCCAATTTCCTGAATATTAAAATCCTCCACAAAATGACGGTATTTCAGTGTCATCAATAAATTTTTAAAAATTCGAAATCGTTTTTTAATTCTTCTTGCACAATTGTATGCAATAAATTTCTTATCACCTTTTATTTCAGATGTAAAATTTATTAAAACAAAAAAAGCTTAAATTAGAAATAAATTTTACAATCCTTGACCATAATAATATAAAATAGTTATCTATTTAAAATTTATAGCAGAAGGATTTAATCAAATATTAATTTAAATTAATTTTCTATAAGATTACACGTTGAAAAAACAGTTGGATACCTCATTTACATTTTACGGTAATAATTTTATTAATAACATCAAGAAAAATTCAGTTGATTAAGAAGTTATTGGTTGTGTGAGAAAGTTTATTATGGTGGCTGTATCGTAAATATCGGAAACACCCAATAGAATTTATACAGGGCGATGATGATGAAGAAATCAAACGTTTTGTGTTATTTCAGATCAAATTACAAATTTAAAATGTAAACTTCCAAGAATTTATTATCATGATTTAAGATAAAGCACCTCTTAATAATTAATTACAGAATTTATATCACAATTGCTTTTAAGGGCATGTTTATCCACTGAAATTCTTTTATTTGAACTTTATTGTGGCATTTAAGATGTATGATATGTAAATAAATAAATGTTTGTTTGAAATTTTAATTAAACTAAAATAAACTTGTATAATATTCCAATAATAATACTCCTAGTTCTTTAATTTAATTGAATAGTTTTTTTTTTATTTTAATTTGTAACTAGATAAAATGTAACGTAATGCATTTGTATTTTTTTAAGAAGAACATTCAAAAAAGCTAGAATTTCCATTCTGAAAACTTTAAGCTTCTCTTCCGTTTGTAAAACTTGCATTACATTTTTATTACAAATAAAATTAAAATTTATTCATTCAAGATTCAAGAAACAGCTATTTTAAAAAAGTATGCAACAAACTAGAATTACTATATTGTCAGACTCTTCCAGACAAAAATTGCTTAAAAAGAAGGCATTAACACAAATAGAAATCAATGAAAACTTTAGAAGCAAAAATAATAAGCTAAAAGAATAATATTCGTATTATAGCAGTCGGCGCACATTTTCCCTCTCAAAATTCGGAAATCCTTCAGGAATATACACTCACGTACATTTAATAACGTTCTTAACGAGGCGCAGCTGTGTGTAGGTATACGATATAGATGTATGTATTTTTTTTCTTGAGTAAAAATTGTTTCATTTCGTATTCTACTCCTCATATCCGTATGTGGGCCTGGCAAAAATTCAGGAAGAGAGAGCGAATGCGAATATGAGTGTGGATGAAAACTAAAGGAAAATCCAATTGAAAAATAAATTCGAGCTGGCAGTCGTCTTTCACATTTTCACTCAAAAACTACCCCCCTTTATAACATACTAATACATACCAACATGAATAATCTTAAATATACATCAAATAGAATTTTTTTTCACTCGTCTCTAATGGAAGAATTTATTTCAATTGAATAATTGACAATGGCTTGTATATTAAATGTGTAGGTGGTGGATGTATACGTTTAGAGTTACAAAATTAGTTACAGAGGCTTTTAATTACATGGGATTATTTTGTTAAATGTTAAATATCAATCGGAAACTATTAATAAAAGGCACACATGTTCATTCAAATTATAAATTACAAAATTGAAAGTGTAGGGTGTTTCAATAACAAAATATAAAATTACAAAATATGTATTCATGTACGTAATTACATGTATGTATTTCAGTATTTTCAGTATTATTTGTATGTCTGAAGATATCCTAAATGTCAATAAAACACAAAAATACGTAGATATTAAATTATTAATTTACTGCTATAAATAAATTTTTCAATTTCACATGTTATTTTCGTGTTTTTTTTTTTATAAAGAAATATTCTGGGTCCTTAATTGTAGGTCTTAAAATAAACTTATACGTATTTTTTATATCCGCTTAATACTTAATTGATTTTGTTGATAGTTTAATCTAATTTCGATCAGATGTAAATCCACAAATAATCCCATCTTATAGTTGTTATAGTTTTGATTAAGATATAAAGCGTTATATAAATTTCTATTAAAATGATTAAACAATAATTTAATAAGATAATATATGAAAATGAAGTAAACATTTAGGTACGTATAGAACCCTTTTGCTGAAAGACCTATTATAATTTAGAAAAGTTAGGACGAAATGTCAAGACTAGACATTAATGAGTTCAATTTTTTCAAGGCTTTTCATCGCCAACCCACCAACCAAGGTAACCTTATTTTGCGTGTTAAAGCTTTTTAACACTATTAAATAATTAAACAATTTTAACAATATGGTTAAACGAAAAGTTTCACGGTCGAAAAATTTACCGAAAAGAAAACACAATTTTTTTATCTATGCTTGAAATCTTCACCGAAAAACTTTCAACTATAATATATTTCATAACTATTAGTTTAATTTTGGTGAAAATTTATGCGCTGACAAAATATAATTAATATATAATTAATTATAATATGATGTGCTAATGTTAATGATACTTCCTAAGTGAAAAAAACAAAAAAAAATTAACGACATTGACATCGTAATTCTTCAATGGTCCTTCAAACATTCAAAAACTATTTTACACATTATTTAAGTATGTAGTTTTCAAATCAATGCCATTATTAATTAATTTAAAAGCATATCAATGTGTGCATCCCAAAACGGCCAAATTAGTGTATTAAACAATTTGTAAAATATAGGTATTGAATTGTTGGGCAATTTTTGTTGGAAAAGGACTGGTTTTTTGTGGTATCTTTTTTGTTATTTAATATGACCCCGTATGTTGTATTGGACAAAGTTGCACACAGAAAAAACACTCTCACATATACACATACTTTATAAAAGATGTATGATCAGGGTTCAGGTGGAATGAGGGGCCCCTGACCTCGGGGCCGGCCCACAGTTCGCCACTCAATACTATGACCATCAACTTCAAACAAATCGATATATTACCGCTCCACCATTTCTACCTTCTTCTTCGATCGATTCCACTTACTTATATACCATATACATATACAATTTTTTTTAAAGTCACTTTTATAAAAAGAATAAAAGTAGTCATCGTTATATTTGTAAAAAAAGAGGGAAAAGTTGTTTCTGCTTTGCATATGTGTGGAGCTGATGAAGTTGTTTCACTATTTTACATGTAATTAAATTATACACGTATTAATGCTTGTACCATGTGGACAACAAACTTATTAAATTATCCAGAAATGTCAACGTCTATTAGACAAGAAAGATAAATTGCCTTTCAAATGTATTACAACAATTTACTTGTGTGGCATCAACTGATTAATGTACTTTTTTTATTGTTTTTTTCTCCTACTCGCTCTTCGCTCGTTTTGTTCACAATAATATTGTCTTAATAATAATTTTTCTACCGATAAAATTAATTTTTCAAGTGTTTAATTGTTACAAATTTAAAAGTGGGCATTTTTTAAAAACAGGGGAAGTACATAGAGTATTATATAGTCAATTACCCGACCATATTTGATGGCGTTGCTATGGTTACGAGCTTTTGTTTACATCACTGCAAATAAAACAAGAATATGCCCATTTTAATCAACAGTGTAAACTTAGACGTAAACTTTACTATTATGAAATTGTAATTTTTTTATTAAACTTTCAGATTTTTTCACAACTTACCAATTATTCCTAATTAAATTATTGTTGAAATTTTTAATGAATATTAAACTTTTTTGTAAACTTGCATCGATTTTATGAAATCTTATACACTTTTTAAACATAAATGGAATCAATTTAAATTATTAATCAATAAAGGATATAAGTTTGATGTGGACTATTATTTAATATGCATTTCAATTAGGTACAATTTTTTCAATAAATATGATAGTAGTAAAGAAAGAAAATGTACGACTAAGTGTTAGTTTTGTTAAAACAAATTGAAAAAAAATTTCTATGACATTTTGTATAATATATGGTTCAAAAGACACAATTTATTACAAGTAGATGACATCTAATGAATATTAAAATAGTTATGGTTTATGTTTGCAGCTATAGGTATAATATAATAGTCAAAGAAAAAGAAGCCGGTATAATCATAATTTAAAATAAAATGAACATAAATTTATTATTATTCAATCTGATGCTTAAATTAGCTTTAATGAAAATAATAATTATTTAAAAAATACAACTGCACCTTATTGAAACATTATACATCTAATAAAAATTATTAAGAAATAGGTGTAATAAATTTAAGAAGAAATATTTGAAAAATAATTATATGTGAAGATGTTTTTTTTTTAACAAATTTCAATAATATTTATCAATGCTTAAATCATTTATTTAACCTTTTAAAATAAAGTAAATATTTATGCGGAAGGCACTTGACAATTGTTTGAATAAATCAAAGCAATTATTGTATAATCGATTAAATTATAGTCTTTTCTATGAAAAAATTCACTTACTACTATATTTACTATTTCATAAATTACTAAAAATGATTGTTGTTTTCTTTTTGTACATTGAAAATTGCAAATTCAAATACATACTGGTATATTTATTTACTTAGTTAAATATAAGTACACACAATTTGCGTCAATTTTATACTAGAATACACTCACTACATTCGAGCTAATTGATATGAATATAAAAATATTTACTAGAGTAGCGTTTTTCCACAAATTCAGCATCATAATGTTAAATGTTTAGTTCCAAATAAGGATGCTTTTAAAGTTATTATTTTCTTTTTCTGTACGATGTTAATTGTGCTTTTAAATGACATTTATAAATTATTTATTCATTCTGTTAATGTTAGTTTCTTGTAATTTTTTACGTGTCTTTATACTTAAAATGCGAAATTATGTTTAAATAACAATTTTCAACAATACCTACAGCTTAACCAATTATATACGTATTATTTTGTCTATAAAGTATAATACATTTACGTGTTTCTATAATTTTTTTAGTATACATAATAATTATTTTTATTGGTTTTATTCTCATCATAAATTATAGATTCATGATGTCGTATAAAATTTCAACAACATGCACAATATCCAGAATATATACGATTCATTTCAAATAAAATTAGATAATAAATTATTATTTAAATTTTAAATGATTTTGTTGTACTTTTCGTTCAACGTAACAAATGATTGCATTTTATATGTGAAACTATTTGTTAATTTACATATCCATTCACTCTCCTTCAGAAACAATGCATGCATTTTTAATGCTATATTTATAATAGATTCCATTAATACCTATTACACGTATTATGCTAAATTTTAAAAAACCTTTGCATTAAACACTAACGAATATTTAATTTAATCCTAATTTATAGGTTGTTGAACAAATAAAAAATTCGTACCTTTTGTTATAGAAAACATTCAAGACCAATTCATAATACACTTTTTTGATACCTAATATTAACCTGAGAATATTTCCAAAAATATAAACCTTGCTTTTTAAGAGTCGCGTATCTTGATGAATGATCAATGTTTCATATTTTATTTGTTGTTAAATTACAATAAATTTCCATATGGCAATAAAAAATAGAAAAAAAAAACACGTATTTTATATTATGTCTTTCTATTTGCGTTTAATTAACAGCTACTGCTACTGGCATCGATTTCCATAAAATTTGGAAAAAATTCAACCAAAAACCATAAAGTGAATTCAAATATAATTTCTCCCATATAAAAAAACACTACGATAAAAGTCAAACACGGTACTCAGGGTTGTGTATAAGATTGCATCAATTGATCACAGTGTCGGAAGCCAAATAGTGTTAATAATTTAAGGGCTAAAGGGAGAGAAAGCGAAAATGCTACAGTCTGAAAAGAGGAAATGTTCCAGCAAGTTAAGGAAGCTATCGGAAATTTCGTTCGATTGACTGACTTAAAGGAAACTTTATCTTTTAAAATAGGTGTACTTGGCTGGCACTTTTACTCAACATTAAATGTTTGCAGATGGTTTATATATATGTGGTTTATTATGATTTTTTTATTGACTTTTCCCTCATTGCGTTCTTTTTATCGTTATCCATTCGTATATATTAGAAGATCGTTTTTTAACAAAACAGAATTAATGCACATTTCTGATAAAATTACTCTGAAATATTAAATTAATCCTTATTGGACGAGTTTTCGTTTGTGAGCTATTTAAATTTTAATTGCCTCATCGATAAATTGTGCAATATGTGCATTGGGATGCTGGATGGATGTCCTTGACATCTGTTGGTGGCTACTCTGCAGGATATATAATCAGAATCCGAGGTAGCAAACGCGAGAGTGAACTTAAAACCAGACAGATTGGCGACATATAAACGAGCGATTTTTTTTTATTCACTACTTGAGTTATTAATAAATTCATTCATTGAACAATAGTGCGCGATTGTTTGAAACAGTGATTAGTTTTTTATCTATTAGTGAAATTTGTGAGGAAATAAAATGTAAGTACTTATGGAAAATCAAATTTATATAAATGTGGGTAAAAGTTGTTGAAAATGTTTTCCGGTCTCGTGTATGATTTTGTAAAGTTTATGCAGTAACTTTAAATTCATCTTTATAGAAATGTAAAGAACAAACATTTATTTAAGTCCTCTTTTATATAACTAAAAATAAGTATAGATATAAAGTATTCATCTTCTTAAGTAAACGTTTAACTTTTCCTTTTGTCTTTCATCAGATACATTTCGTTAGAAAAAAATCCATCTTTTATATACCTATACTATATATATTACTCCTATATAATTAGCTATTTGCACTATATAATTGTCGTCTGTATTTAAATGAGATGTACGAAATCTCTTTATCTTTATGACACAACTAATGGTGTATAGTTTAATGATGCAATGAAAGACATCATACATATATAATATAAAGTACAGTTGAAGTAACTAGTCGAAATCCAGACTTTATGTGTCCTAAAGTCAATATTCTAGACACGATTCTCTCTCCTAACCATGTTACGTTGTGAAAATTGAATCCAGTAACGATAGCATCGTCGTAGAGCCAGTAGAGAGAAGCTCATTTTGGGGAATCTGTGTGACACGATGGGGGTGCGCGCATGTGAAACCAACCCCCAGTGTTCTTTGCTTTTTGCTGAGATGCTGGGGCGACTTTCGGCATCCAACAAGTAATTTTTTTGTTACTTGAGGGTGTCGTACACTCTCCATCCACGTCCACGTGAAGTTAAAGAACAAATATCACAATCTAAACAAGTGCTCACTGGAGCACAAAATACATAAATTATTTACAGGGTGTCACTTTGAAAATGTCTGACGTGAAGAGGAAGGCCCTTTACGGCAAACGTTTCCAGAACTTGATAAATTCAAAGTATAAATCAGTATCGGTATATAAAAAGGGAATTTTCGATAAGTTGATATATATACGCATTTATTTATTTTTTCTTCTTTACTTAAACCCAAATAATTTCATTTTCATTTCAATGGGACTACCTTGACTTTTTCTCTCTGACCGTTTTTTCTGAATTTTAATCTATATGATACATAAAGAAACAATGTATGCAATGTTTTCATTATAGATTATTTAATATTATAAAAGATTCTTCTCAAAAAGATCTTGACCGATTTAAATAAAAAATGTGAAAAATTTATGAGTAATAATACAGTTAGCTGTGTGTTTTATTAATCTGAGGCGATTTTGTGTAAATGCAAATTTTATTGCAAATTTTTTTTTCTCTTCTGATCATGAAATAAAAAAAATATGATTTATATGGAGAATAATGGCCCAATGGTACCTTATGTTCAACAGGCAAAGATCAAGGATTATGATTAGAGAATATAAATACTAAACTATTTCCTTTACCGTTAAAGGTTGTATATTTGTCCAAATTTTTTTCCTATATAGGTATTATATTAAAAGAATTATAATTTATTTAAGAAAATATTGGTCGAGTTTTTAAATTGAAATTTATCGGTACACATAATATATACTTGAAGGAAATTAAAAAATATGAAGAAAACTCCATTAAATAAAAAATTATACATAAAATATGATTTATTGACTGTTAAAACATTAAAAATGTTTCAACAATCAAAATTTACATATAAAAGATGAACAAAATACGTATATTATATTTCACGTGTGTGGGTGTTTTACATTCGTATATGTTGATTAATTTGCAATTTTCCGTGGTAATTTATAATTTTAACAGATTTTTTTCTAGTAGCAAATATTAACCAAAACTAATAAATTATATTCCAGATGTTGTACCAAAGGAGCATTGTTTTATTGGGTGTTCTAATTGGATTAACCATAACGATGCCGAATGGAACATCAGCTTGTGGTGGTCGAACAATGTTACGTTAGTATTATTATTACAAAATAACGTCCACAACTATTTATTAAACAACAAAATAATACAAGTTGAGAGTGTGAAAGAGAATGGGATTAAAAAAAAGGTTTTTGATAATTTGTTTTAAAAAGGTCACGCAACGAAATGTCAACATCGGGCTTGTGTTTTTACACTTGAATGGAAAACATTTTTTTCTCATTAATTATATGAGGAAAAAATTTGTTATACCGAATTTTCCTCAACACCTTTTCACATGCTTGCAATCATATTTAAGTCAATTATTCTTTTTAAGGGGATAAACTTAATTACATCCTCTAAAAACGATCTATCTCTTTGAGTAATCAACAAAATTAATTCGTATAAGAGAATTTCTATTAAGTTGCTTATCACGTTTTTGTAGCTGATTTACAAAATGTCATTACTAAATTTATTATTGAAACAATAATCGAAATATATTATGTTTGTTGAGAAATAGCCTTGCATTTTTCTTTTTAAGTTCATCTTTATGTGATATTATAGGTGAGGACCTTTAAAAAGATGTATTAGTTTCAATGAAGCTATTAATTAAATAAAAAAAATTAATTATTATTACACTAAAATAAATTATAACATTGTTTAAACATCGCATATGTGAAAATGTAATTAATTTAATATTAATTGATTGTAATAATTTTAATGGATGACCTTTTTATCTTATACAGTAAACATCACAAATAACATGCATATTTATATATTATTAATTATTATTTGGTGTGTGAAAATTTATGTAAGATTTTTAATTAATTTTACATAGATTAAAATTGATAATAAAATATTATCAATCATGTTATCATGAAATATAATTCGAATTTACTGAGTCATTAATGTAAATATTAAATGGCATATAAAAGTAGATTTATATATGTAAATATATACATATAATAATTTTTAAAACGGTTTATTTTATGAGAATATTAGATATGGGAGAAAACTGAAAATCTAATAAATATAGTAATTTCATTATATAGTTCATTGGTTTATCATTTTTAATAAAAATATATTTTATTATAATAATAAAATAATAATAATGGCGAAGAATGATGTTTATAAAAATTATATCAAGCCCATAAAAGTGCTTTCAAATAGTTTGAATAATTTATATAGTATAAATGCATATGCACGTTGTAATTACTTACATAAGTAAAATGTTTCATCCCATGGGATACTTGTAATTTAATTAGACAGGGTCATAAGGTCCAGTAAAAATAGTAATTTATTTATGTAAATTTTACTGTTTGAATTCGAATTTGTATTGATTGTCCAGAAAAAAAAAACACATTCACACAACCGAAAATTAATTTTTTTCCTCGTTTTTAGGTACAAGTGGTGTTTCAGCATTTGAAAAACAAATTATCCTTGATGTGCACAACAGAATGCGGCAATCTGTGGCTCTTGGCTACATTTCAGGCCAACCACCTGCAGCGAATATGATGGAAATGGTAGGTTGGTTGAAAAAAAAAAAAAAATTCAGCAGCACACCTTCACCACCATACAGTATCGCATTAATAAATAAACAAACAAAACACATGTGTTTTATTAAATGCAATTTTCCTGAAAATAGCTGGTTAAACTTTTCCTCTTGATTTATTTAAATAAGCATCTATTTTGCAGAAATGGGATAATGAACTGGCGAATCGGGCACAGAAATGGGCCATGTCGTGTATAACTGAAAAACACGATGAGGGTCGACATGTTTGTGAGTGGAAAATTATTATTGCTATTATTTTTATATAAACAGGCGGGTTTTTCTGCAGCTGATAATGTGGTGACTGATACTTTTTCAATTATTTTTTCAGCAAGATTTCCGGTTGGCCAAAATTTAGCTACAGTTTGGACAACAAAAACACCAACCAGTTTATATGAAATGGATTCAGATTTTCCGGATGCAATCCATAAATGGTTTAATGAATTTAAATATTTTCGTTATGGTAGGGTGGGACATGGTACTACCGGCCATTATACACAAGTATATATATAAATCTTCGGAAATTTATTCATTTACGTGCATTATTATAAAAGACTATTATTTTTGTAGATGGTGTTGTATCCTTTGTTGGGATACTTATAAAGGTGTTTGTTTGTTCAATTGATTGGTCTAATGTTCAACATAAATAACAATATATTTATTTATCAACACAAATTAACAATTTATTTCACATTTTTAATGGAACAATTTTTAACCTAATCAAAAGTTCGTTAATTCATTATCTTCTAACTTCATTCTCTTTTTGTTGCCAACCTTATATATTTTAAGACACTACATCCCTTCACTGCTTGATTTAAAAAGTTTAAACAAATAACTTTTACACAAAAATAAAAAAAAAAGTATTTTCTGCAAAAAAAAACAATACAAACGTTTTTAGTTGTAATAAACAAAATCATCATATCGTTTTGGTGGTTTTATGTCCCTCTTCGGTCTTTCTACAACTGGAGATTGTTTTGGGGTTGTTGAAGGTGTGCTAGAAGTTGTCGGTGATCTTGGAACATCGATTGGGACTTCCACAATTGAGGGTTCTGGGCTTGGGAATATAGAGTTGTCATCTTTGGTTGAGTCATGTTCTTCTGTTCCACTTATAACTGGATTAATATTACTGGAAATCTTCTTAAAAAATGAACTGTTTCTGGTTAAGACCGTGTCTTCATTTTGTGCTTTAATTTGCGAATCTTTCACTTGGATAACTTTTAATGGTGAAGGATTGTAAGTTGTTGTTAATGCATTTTTCTTCTGCTGCTTGCAAATAACTGTGTCTCCAACTTGTATATTGTGATTTTTTGTCTTTCTTTTTTCGTTTGCATAATCATTATTCTTTTCTTTCTTCTGTTTTTCATTTGAAAACTGAGTTGAATGGTCAGTAATTGTGTGAGGTAGAAAACCTGCTACTTTTCTATTTAAAAATAGTTCATAAGGCGGTACGTTTGTAGTTTGTTGTGGAGTGCTTCTATAATTGATGAGAAACTGAAACAAATGAGTTTCCAGGTTGTTTGTTTCAAAATTTGAACAAGTTAGTGATTTCTTTAGAGTTTTTACGAATCTCTCAGCCGTGCCGTTTGCTTCGGGCCAATAAGGGGTAATTAAATGTTGCTTGATGTTCAAATTTTTTAAATAAGCTTTAAAATCGGTGCTGCTGAAAGGTGGACCATTGTCTGACTGAATCGTTGTAGGGAAACCATATAAAGCGAATAAATTGTCCAGAATCGGTTTAATGTTGTTGAAACTAGTCGATGTAGTTGGTTCTACAAATGGAAATTTTGAATATTCGTCGATGATGACCAGATAGTACTTATTGTTGGGTAAAGGGCCAACATAGTCCATTGATAAATGTTCAAATGGTTTCGTAGCTTTTATAAATGTTATAATAGGATTACGCTGTTTTTCAATTGTTACAACTTGACATGTTGGACATTTCTTGATGTAGTTTTCTATTAGCTCGTTCATTTTGGGAAACCAAATCTTTGTTCGTAGTAATTGTTTCGTTTTTGTTATGCCTTGATGACCTGCGTGCGCTAACTCGATTAGTTTATTGTACAGCTTTGCTGGTGAAATTATTCTGTTTCCTCTTAAAATAATGTCATTTGTTATTGACAATTCTGATTTGATGTTTTTGTACGGCTTTAAAATAGGATCATTCCAATATTGATAACCATTTGTTTGCAAAGCTTTAATCAATAGTTGTAATGTTTCATCATTCGCAGTTTGTTGTTTGATAACTTGCATGTTCAAAAGCTTTGGTAACGCTTGACTCGCTATAAAGTTGACATAATCTTCAACTTTGGAATCGTTTGTGTTTTTCGTGCTTATTATTGGGTGTCTTGATAGATAATCACTGGGATTTGTCGAGCCTTTTTGGTGTTTGGTGACGAAAGTGTACGGTTGATTCTTAAAAGTAGCCGTTCGATTCTTGCACTGGGACTGGAGTTCGGATTGTTTAAAATGGAGACCAATGGCTTATGGTCTGTGAACAGAAAGAAATTTGTACCATATAAATACATTTTAAAGTGTTGAATCGCCCAGACTGCTGCTAAAGTTTCTTTTTCGATTTGACTGTATTTTTGCTCGGTGTTGGTTAAAGATCTACTGGCATATGCAATGATTTCAGTTGTGTTGTTGTTAATTTGCGCTAATACGGCGCCTAAACCTTTGGGACCAGCGTCTACGTACAAATGTGTTTCATTTTCTGGATTATAATATGTGATTTTTGATACTTTCATTAATAGTTTCTTTATATTAGCGAATTCTTGTTGTTGTTTGGCTTTCCATGTAAACTTGATGTTTTTCTTTATGAGCTCTCGCAAATATGTAGTATTGTTTGTTAAATTTGGTAAAAATCTGCCAATGTAATTTAGCATGCCGAGAAGACTTCGTACTTCGTGAACGTTAGATGGTGGAGCCATATCTAGAATTGCTTTTACCTTTTCAGGATCCGGGTAAACTCCATCGCTTGCGAAAACATGTCCAAAAAATGTTATTTTGTTTTGTTCGAATATACATTTTTTTAGATTTATTGTTAAACCATTATCATCAAGTCTTTGTAATACTGCACGTAATGCTTGGTCATGTTCTTGTTTGTTTCTTCCGAAAATCAAAATATCGTCGCTAATATTAATCACACCATTAATGTTTTGTAAAGTTTGTCTAACGACATTTTGAAAAATCTCAGCAGCTGAGTTAATGCCGAAATTTAGTCGTTTGTAACGATATAAGCCACAGTGAGTGGAAAACGTGGTTATATAACGCGATTGTTCGTCTAAAAGTAATTGGTGGTAACCTTCTTTCAGGTCTACTTTGGAGAAAACTTTTGCTTGGTTGAGTTCAGCGATTATCTCTTCAATCGTGGGTGTTGGGTGACGTTCTCGCTTAATGGCGCGATTGGCTTGTCGCATGTCAACGCATAAACGTATGCTGTCAGGGTCGTGCTGTTTAGGAACTAAAACAATTGGAGAAATCCAAGGAGTCGGACCAACTGCTCTTTCTATAATATCAGCTTTCTCTAGTCTCTCAATTTCGTTTTGTAGCTTGTTTCTCATATTTATCGGAATTCGCCTTGTTTTGCCTGCAACTGGCTGTACTTTTTCGTCGATGTGAAGTTTAATTGTAAAATTTTTCAATTTGCCAATACCATTACACAAATTTGGATATTGCTGTTTTACCCAATCTGTTGATGTTTCTTCATTGATTTTATTGCATATGTTGACATCCATAGATATTAGTTTCAGTCGTTTTGATGTACCAAAACCTAAAAGAGCTTCGTCTTTGCCTTCTGCTACATATATATCGGCTGTTGTTTCTCGATGTCCAAATTGTAATTTGGCCGTAAATTTTCCTAATAATTTCAGCTTAGTTTTAGTGTTGTATGGTTTCAATCCTTTGCTTGTTGGAGTTAGCTGTTGTTCAGGGATTTTTTTGAATAAGTTGCTGCTTATTATGTTCAAGGACGTTCCCGAATCAATAACCCATTCCACTGGAGTTCCATTCATTAAAATCGTGGCTCTAGGTGATGGTGGATCTTTATCATCACTAATTATTCTAAAACTAGATTCTGAATTAGTTTCATTGTTGTTATTTGTTGTTTCATGATAACGGACATTTTTATTTTGGTTTGTTTTACTTGTTTCTGTTTGTTGTTTGTTTGAAAGGCATTGTTTTGCGAAATGGCCTCGTTTCCTGCAGTTATGGCATGTTATATTGTAGGCGGGACAAGTTTGTCTTCCTTTTTCATGCCAGTTCCCTCCACAGTTTTTACATTTTGGTTTGTTGTTATCTTTTCGTGTTGTTGGAAATGGCTTTTTCTGTTGATTTACTTTGGAGCTGTTATTTCCTTTATACTGTTTCAGGCGGCTACATTCTTCGTTGTATGTTGCAGTTGACGAACTGGTTGTTGTAGTAGCTGTCTGTATTTGCTGGATTTGTTTGGAGGTGGACTCATATGAACGTGCTCTTTCTAGAAGATTTTCTAAACTTGGTTGTTCAGTTAGTGCATATTCTTGTAACTTCTTATGTACAGTGTTGATAATGATTTGAGATTTAATCTCGTTGTTTGGATCATGAAAATCACAAGTTTTGGACAATTTTAATAGGCGTGCATAATATTGATCAGTTGACTCACCGGAAGTTTGTTTACATTGACGAAAATGGAAGATTTCGAATTCTTTATTAACTTTTGGGGTGAAATAACTGTTTAGTCTTCTTGTTGCCAATTTATACACATCGGGTGCTGGTTGTTCAGCCGGATCTGGTGTTATGTTTGGTAGTGACAGGTATAAATCGTGGACCTCTTCTCCTGCTAGGTGAAGTAATAATGCAAGTTGTCGTTCCGGTGTTTGCACATCTGCAGCCAAAAGATAATTGTTGAATCTGTTGAGCCATTTTTCCCAACGAATGCCAAGATTCTGTGCATCTTCAGTTATACTAAACGGAGGAACTGGTAAAATATTGAGTTGTTGAGCCATGCTGTTTATTTTTTTCACTTTTCCACACCGCGTGTTTTCAATACTCGTCGCCAATGTTGTATCCTTTGTTGGGATACTTATAAAGGTGTTTGTTTGTTCAATTGATTGGTCTAATGTTCAACACAAATAACAATATATTTATTTATCAAAACTAAATTAACAATTTATATCACATTTTAATAAA
>SSSI01002606.1:0-20089 GCA_004796505.1 Oryzaephilus surinamensis
CTTCCATATACCATAAGCCACACCATCAGGTGTTAATTGTAAAGTGCTATCTAATATTAAGTCGTAAAAATGCGACCAGGAACATAACAAAACTGTGCCTGTTATTAGGAATGTGAATGAAGTTCCACACAGACAGTATCGTAATAAGTAATTACTGTTCATTGTTAATTTCTAATTACGTACAATCTGTAAAATTAATTCAATTTAAAGGACATAGTTAATTATATATTAATATGATAACAAAAATGCGTTTCTGGACTTTGAGAAGCTATTTTTAAGTGTTTTGTTTTGTTTATGTTGTGAATAATAGAATTCTCTAATAGAGAAAAGTGGTAATTTATTTTTCAGGAAAACTGTACCATTTCCTTTAGCTTAGGTATTTCCTTGAAGAGGGTTATTTAAAGGACATAGTTAATTATATGTATATTAATATGATAACAAAAATGCGTTTCTGGACTTTGAGAAACTATTTTTAAGTGTTTTTTGTTTTCTTTGTGTAGTGAAAAATAGAATTCTCTTACAGAGAAAAGTGATTATTTATCTTTCGGGAAAACTGTACCATATCCTTTAGCTTATATGGTATTTCCTCTAAGGGGGTTATGTAGCCGAGGATGTGGTCAAAGATTACATAAAGTGCACTATCAAATTACCCTAAGTGAAGGGCTTTCACGTAATGAAGATTAATCAAAGTCAAATAAAGATAAAGAAAAGCTTCAATTACCTTTTAAAAATGAATCATTACCATGAACTTGAATTTTAAGTTAATTAAGTAGAATATAAAATTTATTATTGTTTACTAGTGCATTTACATTTTGGTAAACAAACACAAAATATTGATAAAAGAATTTGGATTTAAGCAAAAGTTTTGAGCAATACTTCGTTTTCCAGTAATTTTTAACTTTTTATTATATGATTTTCAAATTTATAATAAATCACAACGCACTTTTCTAATATTGAATCAATACTAGTTTGATTATAACAAACGTTACAAATGATAATTATGTAAGCAAGTCATAAGGGCATCAATAGTAAAAAAACATAGATAAAACAATTGTTATTTTCAATAATCGCACAATTTAGTCGTACATGAACATGCATATGATAATAAAAATTTTTACGTTTTCATTTCTTTTAAACACATTTTCACAATTAAAAACAAAATATAGTATTATTAACAAAATAATTAGTTATTACATTATAAACATATTTATTTGTTTTTGTTATGTAAGTACGATATTAAAACATAATACTTACGATTATAAAGGAACATGTATCCAATTTTATTCAATCACTATAATATTTTTTTGATAAATTATCTGATCTGATGAACGTTATTTATTTTTATCATTACTCTTCACTGCATCAAAAAAACTGGCCGGAATCGTACTATTAAGTTGTCTTTATAAACCTGAGGTTAACCAGTTAACCTTATACTAATAATATTTTAATAAAGTCTTTTAATTGCATATTTACCGCACTCTCGCTTAATTTAAAAATGGACCAAGATAATTCTTGACTTTATATGTGTATGCAGTTAGTTTTAATAAAAATTTTGTTTAGTTAAGGTCGTCGAATTTTCGTGCCTTATCAAACTAAAATTGTCATATTTTACAATAAAAAACACACTTTTTACCTGAACGGTCGTTTATATATAAGTATAAATAGGTACTTAGGTAGGTTTCAACTCGTTTACGAATATTCACGCATTCACGTTCCTTATTTAGTTTAATTAGCGTTAGTTGGTTGATGAAATAGTCAACGATATTGTACGATACGAGTACAATAGCTATTTTTATAGGAAATTGATTTACTTTGTTGACAAAATGGTGGAATAAGTAATATTCTTGAGTAGATTTATGTAATCCAGTTTTTAATAAGGATCGCATGGGAAATCCTTTCTTTATTGCAACAAACTTTGCCAAAATTGTCATTCACGTATCAAGTCTTATTATATTTTGCAGCGTTTCAAATGAAAATTAAATTAAGCACAAAACACGGTTTGATACTTAACAGCATTATTTTCTATTTAGACACTAATTTTAACTGTATATTTGTATATATAGAAAACAATGCGAACAAATTGCCAATGAAACCTGCAAATTAAGGGAATTTGCGGACTGCTTGAGCATGAAACGCGCTGTTTTGTGTCATACGAAATTAAATTACATACATTAGTTATTGTTTAATTAATTAATGCAAACAGGAGATTTGTCATATGGATGTTGGAATTCCACGTGTATTCCATTTATTTTCTGTCAACACAATAAATTAAGAAATATTAACGAATGCCATCGGTTTTTTTTCCAATTCATTAAGAACGTCAACAGCTTTGCTGATAAGCAGAACTTCGAAAAGGAAAACATATTATTAGTCGGAATTCTGCACTGTATCGATTTTTAAAATTGGCAATTAGTACAACAGACTTACAATAATATCGTACAGAAAATTTATTATATAATGTTGTTATATAATATTCGGATATAATTTAATGTTTTCCATTTACAATGAAATTAACCCTTTGTCCAAAAATCGATATATAAGCGTAATTTATCCAAATAAGTTCAGTTGAATCCATTATATCCAATAACTACTCCCTTGAAAAAATCCACTGCATGATAGTCATCTTTTTCAATTATTTTTTTACTATCAGTTCTCCCAGAGGAATACGGAAATTGTATCATTCCTGCCAATAATTTATACGAGTGCCTGAATTATAAATGATTCATATGGTTCAAAAATTTAACTAATAAAGACAACTTCTTATGCATGTACACAAATTATTGTTAATTAGTAAATGATTTATTAGAAAAGTTATCAAGGTAAATTGGCAGCGTAATTAAATTCATTAAAGCTTAAATTGAATCATTTCAGACTATTGAAAAACAACCAAGTTGCTTCAGTTTGTTAAAATCAGCAAACTTTATGCCGTATAGTTATAATGTAGTTTTGGAAAGTGGAAATAAAGAAAAAGGGGAAGTGCTTTAATAAATCTTTATTTTATCTAATAAATACAATATCAGTACATTCTTCTTGCTTTAGCATTTAAATGAAAATTAATGCATTCATATGTGCGAATTATATAAAAAAGTAATAATTGTACAATTATTTAATAAATAAATTGTGCATGTTATATTTTTAACAAAACCATACAATATAAACGTTTACAAAAGATTTTGATATTGAAATTGTTTGGTCCAGATACTACATTATGAGAATTTCAATTCCATTTCAACGATAACCATTTTCTATTGTATATGATTATAGCCCTATATATTAAGTACACAATGCGGAAAACGCACTTTTTCAGTTTTTTTTGAAGGGTTTTTCCACCCTTCGTAGATACAATTGAAAAAGAGGCAACAAATACTAATTTCAACTGCGATATAAATAGAATTCTATATTTTATTATACTCGTATATGTCTAAAAATACATTCTACACTTAGGTCCCAGAATATAATAATAATAACTTTATGAAATTTTAATTATATACCACAATCAATCAATATTCTAATTATATATTAATTAACAATTACTTGTATGTCATTTTTTAAATCTTTTATTGGTCCTATATAATAAGCATATTTTAATATGTATTAAGTATATATAATTGATAATATGTTATATAAATGTATCACAATATAAATATTTCTTTTTCTACAACATCAATAATTTCATACTTTTTTATAATTTTGGTTATTGTTGTACAAAACGGATGGACTACGGTAGATAATCAATTTTACCAGCAAAACACTTACAATTCTTAAATAAATTATAAAAATATAGTGTTTTATTAATTAATTAATTTATAAAAATATTGACTGCATTTAAATTTTAATTCGCTTTATAATATACTACAGCAAACACGAAAATAAAATACCTATATTTAAAAAATAAATTGACGTAATATAACATGTACCTAGGTATATTTTAATTAATTTTCTTTGGTACAAAAACAATATCTCCTAGTGCGTCATTTACAAATAACATTCACCTATATTATGTTTATTTATAAATAAACACAAGAATTCACCGTCCCTAAATCAATTTTAAAGGAAAATACAGAAAATGCATTAATATTTATCAATTTTAATATGATATGCTCTAAAAACCACTAAACATTTATTTACGATATATTTAGTAATATTTATTAAAATTTAATTTGTTAAAGCTTATAGTTGTCAGATAGAACATTTTTATTTTCATATATAAAGGCATATAAAGTGTTTATATATTATCTTTGTAATTTTGAGCAATAACAATAGAAAAAACTTCCGCCATATTCGAATTTCATAAAAATAAACAAAATATAAATATTTTACTATAGACAAATTTAAGAAAAATATCACACGAATAAATTATTATTTTACGTGCATTTTGATTATTGATTAATGAAGTTATAGCATGAAGGAAACCATATGAAGAAAGTATTTTTGTTTCATGTTTATAATATGAAAATATACTTGGAAAGTGAAAATTGTTTTAGGTGAATGAACTTAATCAACATTTACTTTAAGAGTGCCTCATTTAAGTTGTAGTTTTTCGTTTTAAAGCATTTTTCTTCGAACAACAATGTCAGCCCCCCATCAAACGAACGGTCAAATTTCTTTGTTAAGTAATCCGAACCCGTAAACCATCACACCAAACTATGGGCTTTTAAAGGATAAAAGAAAAAATATTGCCCGAATTTCGGTCGAGCGTTTTATTGTTTCAGGATATTTTAAATGAAATGGATTCTGTGATAATATCATCGTTCCAGTTGGTTTTATACAAAAAAATTTAAATACAAAACTAAGTTGAACCATTCATACATATATGGGAAATGACAGACATTTTTTAAATTATACTTTGAATAAAAACACTTTAAACACAATGAACAATTTGCGCCACTGAAATTTGTTTCGATTCGTTTGACTTAACATTTAATTACCTTCGAAAACTGTTGTTGTGAATTTTAATTCTTTTATACGAATTAAGAAAAGTTTTACACAAGCAACTTAATTAGAGTTAGAGTCAATTTCATTTTTATGTGCACATCATATAAAATAACCCTGCAAACAGATCGAAAAAAAGTTTAAGATGTAGAAATTAGTTATATAGTTATATAGTGGAAAAGGTTAGAAAAGCATGTTCTGTAATTAGTACATTTGTTTTTAATAAAATTTTTATAAATTCTTCGTTGATCGGTTTTAATATGAATTAAATATTACATACGCATATTAAACATTTATTTTCAATTAAATCAATTAAACTGAATTATAAATTAATAAATAAGATATACTTAATACATAATTACTTTTCATTGTGTTATGCATGCATCCAATATTTGGTTTTTAATGAAAATGAAAATTTCTTTGGCTTTCTTAAGTTGCCAATTACGTAGTGAGTACCACACAAAATATAATAGTGTGCACATAGAAATGAAATCAACTATAAAAACGAATTAAAGCCAACAAAAATATAAAAAATTCGTATCACACATCGGAACTTTTCAGTCCTTCAAGTAACGGTGCTGTAATTCTCGTATCGTCCAAATTAATGAAAACCGGCGAAGATCTGTCCTGTTCCTCTTGTATGGAACAACGTCGTGTACTATCAAAATTAAACGAACTCACATCCAAACTGTTTGCCATTCGTTCCGGTTTCGATTTACGTTGATTTGTGCTTGGCTGTTCAAAACTGCGTGACATTTTTGGCAATTTGGGCACCTCAACGGTAACCATTGTCGTTTCAGCATTCGGTGCCGCTTCAAAACTAATCGTTGGCTGATGGTAGCTGCACGACGGTCGATCCGGTATCGAACTGGATTTGGATGATGTGCTTAATTCGAAACTGATAAAATTACGATGGGGGCGACATGCGGTGGCCGGTGGGCCGGAAGAGGCCCTTTCAACAAAACACGACGAGCGACGCACCGTTTTATGTGCTGTGGAAATGTGCGAAATTGGTGGTGGTCGATCTAATGTTATTATGGATGGTCTTCGACGCGAATGGGGGCGATCGATGGCTGTTGATGAACGTCGATTTATTATCGGAATTATCGACCCTACATTTGTACAATTTAAAAAACTGTATTAGGAAAAATTTCACGGTTTTTTTGGTACCTGTGATTGATGTTGTTGGACTGTGATCGTTTACTATTAAATGTTGAATATCCATGGCGGATTTGACACGTCTTGGTGGCGGATTTAATATAGCCATTGTTGAACTGCCCACGAATACGGAATTTTGTCTAGGGCGACGTATTATGGGCGATGGAAGGGCCGATAATGGATCAGTTAAGGCATTCACATTGTATTTGGAAAACGACATTCTTTGCTGTTAACAGAAAATAAAACATGTATGGTGGACATTATTTCAGTGAATTATATAAAGTTTTTAATATTTAACAACCACGTTAATGAGCAGTATATGAAAAAGGGTCATAAACAAACTTTATGATACACAAACGAACATAATACATATTATATGAAATATATGGCATTTTTATTGTTCAGAAAACAATAAACAATTAAATTTGATTGTATATTTTATATAACATTTTCATGAAATCCGTGGAAATGGTATGAAATTTTAAATTGGTTTCTTTAACTCGTGAGCTTTATTTCAAATTTTATGAGGAATTACTTATGAAATTGCACTTAAAAAAGCATCATGTGCATTTCGAATCATATATACATATATGTATATATTATAAAGTGAATTTTTCAAATATTTCATGCAGAAAATCCCCATCTGGTTTATGTGACAATATAGCACTTTCCCGTTTACCAACATTATAAAAGAGATTTGTTGAAAATGAATTAACTTGTGAAAAATATTCACTGGAAAAGTTGAACGATAAATCTCACATAGTTGCAAATTTATTAATATACCTACATATGTATATTTATGAACGTTATTTGTAGGTCAGATGTTCAAATGATTGCCGTTTAAATTTAATAAAAGAAAAAAAAATAAACAGGTAAAAATTGTGTGGTACGAAAACAATTTTTTTCATATATAAATGAATTAAAGCTCTACAACTTTTTTGGCTGCTTTCCAGACTAATTAAATTTATGGACTTATCAACAATTTATGTATTAATGTAGTGAATGAAAATTGTGACCTTTTGGCACTCGTAAATCTCTTCGAGGAACATCTCTGCACTGCGTACATGCATGTATATAATAATATATATAATGCATACGTATAAATATCGTTTTCATTTGCATAAAATTTATTGTCTTCACTAATAAATTTATCTTCTCCATCAACACACATCTTTTGTGCAATAAATTAATTATTTCATACATGCATATGTTAAAAATACATACATACATGTATTTTATTATATTTATAATGAATGAAAAGATCATTTTTAATTAACTTTTGCAGCTTATTTGCATAATACTGTTTTCCGTATTATGTAGAATTAATTTTTCTATTCAAGTTAATGGAAAGAGCTTAATTCAAAGCATATTTTTCATTTCGTTTCTCAAAAAAAAAATTGTATTACGACTTTAATACTTCTATACCTATATATATCGGATAAAATTCTGTAAATATAATTTCTGAGATTCAGTTTGTTTTTAATCAGAAACGAATATTTGCTCCATGTTTGCTAAACAAGAAAAATACAATGTTTATGTTATTGGACATACTATACATAGATGTACGTGTATACACCTATTTTTTCCTTTTAATTGAAACAAACAAAACGATATTTATTATTTATGGTTGAACAGTGCGAAACAGGCGATTTTTCACAGAAAACCGTCTGTTTGTGTCGCAAAACGTTTGTAAAAAACCTTTCAACGTCGGTTTTCTTCGAGAATAATGTCATTCAACATAATAATGCTGACGCATCTTCACCGCCGTACGATTTTCCTTTTTCCAATACTATTATCATAATACCTATTCTCCGTTTTCTTGAAAATTTTAACAGAATAAACAGCTGCCACACAATATACGTAAATATACTTTACGGTTGACAATTTTTTAATGGAAAAAGCAAATGATTGTGACAATAACAAACAGTAATATCGATAATTGTTGTCAATTACAGAAATCAGCAACTGTATGGTGCTTGGTGTTGAACCGAAATCTGCTTGAACGTGTAGCAAATTTAAATATGCATGTGAATCTAATTTGAATAATATGCTGAAAGTACTTATAACGCCTTGCACTTGGAAATAGTTTCCTTCAAGCAAACTAGAATATATTAAAAAGTTCATTTTCAAAAGCATGTATTAATAGAATGCAGAAAAAGTTAAGTAGGAAATTTTCAAAGAACTTTATTATTAATGACCACCAAAATAAATTCTCTTCAATGCACTTATTCATAAATTATGGTAATCTTTCAATTTTGTTGTTTTGGCATCGTCCACTTTTTCATAAAATTTAATTATCCAAAACAATTTTACGACTGTTATTTTATAATAAAATTCATCTGAACAAAATCAATTAATAATAATGTTGTGGTTTTCCTGCAATAATAAACTTGTTTAGCTTTTTCCATCCATAAAACCTTTCCAAATATTTAACGTAAGTACAAAATATATAAAATTCGATATTAAAACCCTTTAAGGGTTGAATTAATTTATATATATTAAGAATTATAAATTTATTTCGTACACAAAAATCAATTTTGACAAAACTTTCATGCATGAAATAAATAAATAAGATATCCAGTTGTAGTCAATATCTTTAATGACGTCATAAAAAGAAATACAACGACGTCACGGTGGATTCGAACTAAAAATACCTATATAATTATTTTATTTACTTCGTAATAGTTCATATTTTAAAAACACGACAATGAATAGTTCCAACTATACTGTATTCATATAGGGAAGAAAAATCGCCCATCTTGAATTGTCTTTTTTCAAAATAATTCAATAATTGTATACATTTGATTACTTTCGACCAATAAAATATAAAAATTAAATCACGTGGAAGCTAACCAAACATCACTTTTTTCTTCCCTAAATGAATAGACCTTAGTTCTACGTTATAAGCGCTTTCAGCAAAGCTAATGCATGTGTCTTTCGTAAGCGGCTGAAAACATTAGCGTGCCACCTATGTATAATTTATTAAACGTTGCATCTAATTTTGTGTTCCTGAAACACACTTTTGCACATACAGTTGTTGTCTGTTTCTGGGTCCTGGGAAGGGTGTTGCTCACTTGACTCGAAATCACTGGTGGACTTAATGGCGCTAATGGACATGACGGACGATGTGGCTGTTGATGGAACTTCGGCTGGTACGGTTCTAACATACGAATCTTTCCCCAACGATTGAAGAACAGTGCTATTGCCGCCACCCATATTATAAGGACAAGGACCACAAGTAGCACCTCCTCGACGCGTACTATCACAACTGGCCCATCTGGAAAGAAATCCCAAAAAAATGGTTTAATAAACAATTCCATTGTTCTGGTCTCTGTCAAGAGAAAATGTGTCATGAGTTGTATATTAAGGATGGCACGTGATTGAGTCCATGATGGCTTCCTTTACATTTTCAGTAATTAATCAAGAACACTCTTGAGATTCTCCTTTGACTTCACTCTATTGATTGCGGTATACATATATAGATTCCTAAATAAGATTACATGAAAATACTTTGCAAATAATTTTAGACCAGATTTTGTGGCAACGATAAAGTGTCAGATTTAAGATTACTTTAATACGAACTTGTATAGAAAAGAAGTGCTTGGATAATTAAATTAAAATTGACAATTTAATTTGATTGGAACGAAATAATGCAGAAAATGTGTTGATGCATGAATTCTAATCAATTTAGAAACATGATTTAAATAACTCATCAGGAAATTGTCATTTTATATACGGATAAATATGAACAATAAATTATATTTTCTAGCTTTTAATGCTTTGAAATTAAATTACGTATTTTACGATTGCATTTATGTCCAAAATTGAAATCATATAACATTTTGTTATTACTCTGTATTATACGAAAGGTTTTTAATTATTAATTTTAATTCATATAGCCAAGGGGATGTTAATTAAATTACAATCGATAATTTTAATTCTTTAATAATTATTCAAATGGGTATTGATAAGAACTGGCAGTAAACAGTAATAGATACGTAAAATAAAAAAATATTGTTCGTAAATACATGGCGTGTTTACTATTATTCATCAAAATAATATGTTTATTGGTATAACAGCCCTCGCATTTCTGTTTGTGACACTATTCAAATTAATTTGATACAAGTAATACATTTAATAATAACGATCATTTTTAATTAACTTAATTAATTTATATAACCACGTCAGTGTTCAGTAAAAAACACTTTTTCCCATTCGAAATCAATATAGAAATCCCTTAGAATTTACTCTACTTGCGTACAGTTGAGTGGATTGGTTCTGGATAAGTTGTAATTTTGTGGGACAACGACTGAAAATTGGGTCGCTCTTTCCCACTAAACGCCATAAATCAAACTGAGCGTGTTTTTTTTTATTCCTGCATTTACTGGACTGAATGATGGACGTACCTGCCACTGGATAGACAGGTGTATTGTTGACCAGAAGGGACGTAGCGTCGGCGGCACTTTGGTGGTGGCCGATAGATGCTTCTTCGCGCACTTCCACCTCCATGCCTTGGAAGCCACTGTGGCCCTTTTCCCACTCTGAAAACGAACAGAACATAGGAAAAAGGCCAACCAACACTATAAAGTAAAAACTATATAAAAAGCAGTGTAACTGTATTGTGTTTGTGGGGGTGGGATGAAATAAATTTGAACAATAGAAATGCAAGCGATGGTCGAAAAGTTTTTATTTCTTTTCTTCGATAGAATGGAAAAACCACAAAAACGCTACAACTATATGATATCTATTTTCAAAGTTTTTTTTCTAGGGAAACGTAATAATTTTATAAAATGAACATGAACCATAGGATTTTCATAATATTGTAACAATTTTTCACTTTCGCACAAATACAATTTCAAATTAATGGATTAAAAGCAGCAACTGAGACAAAAAAGCAACTGGATGGTATGAGCTTTCCACTGGAATGAATTCGAATTATAATTTAAAAAACATTTTACTGGATCGTCAGCTTTAAAACAAACACTTTCTTCTCCTGATTTATGTTCGCCAGCAAAAATTTTGGTGAAATTTTCATCTTAAACGAGAGAAGGATATAAATTTATTGTACAAATTCTGTTTAACAATATTACACGCTATAAATACGTTTATCTTCATTCCAGACATATATATTTACGACATTCCAATAAAAAACTGTGTATTGTAGCAATAAAGCAATACTGTAGGGTTGAAGTACGATATAAAAAAATATAAAATATATCAAAAATGTATTACTTATGCTGTGGACGTACAAATAAGTAAACATTTTTCCAGAAGGGGACAGATAAAAAACAAGCAGTAATTTGTATTGCTGAAAAAGCTTAACAAAAATTGTCAGAATGTACTTGTAGTTAAAAAAAAAAGGTCGCATCTAACACGTCGAGTCGTTTGCATAAAAATGTTATAAATCACAACGGTTTGCACCCCTTTACAAACGGTTGATATACAGCTTAAAACATCCCTTGAACCGACATCATCATCATCCACTCTGCAGTGAAAACGTATTTCCGATAGGACTTTTCCAAACAGAAGGAAAACTTGACGAATGCATAATGAAGTACTTGAGCGATATTTAAAAAAGGAAAACTGTGGTGATTTGTTGAATTTTTACGAATTAAAAAAATAGACTACAAGAATTCGTAATAATTATTAAAATATTTCATTTATATGCAGAGAGTTCAGGGGACGAGATGTAATTTACATCACAAATTAAATAAATATTACATGTAGAGCTTTTTTTCTGGCTCTGTGAAAGCTGAAACTAATTATCAAATTCCATTTGTATTATTAGCCGGATTTAATCAGCTACTTTTTGTGTATTTGCTTGTTAAATTTAGCTTGTGTACAAACGTTGAATAAACACAGGCTTGGTGTTTGGATACATTATGCGAAAAAACGGCCAAATTGTATAATGAAAACAACAAATTGTAACAAGAACCGAAAATTCGTAAACAGATGCAGAAAAACAAATCTCAAGTGTAGAAAATCGCGTTCAAGAAAAATAGTCATTACCGTTTATAATTTTCCGTTCAAAACAAGATGGTTGATAAGATTATAACCAAAATGGTAGACATTAATTGGATAATACCAGTGTATTTACGCTACAAATATGAAATATTAAATTTGCATCAAAATATTTCATAATAAATGCAAAATTATACAATGTAATTTCGTTGTTACTACTAAATTTGAATAGTTCTTGGTAAGTTTATATCTAGTTGGAATGGAAAACGTGGAATACATATTTATATGGGTGCACAATAATGTAATAAACTTTTACGTTTTTGTTTTTAATAATTTTACTGCGAAAATTTTGTTTTATTACAACTGCACCATTCATAAACAGATTTCTCCGAACTATTTTACTAACTAACATCGACAAGCAATTATATATGATTTTAATTCCGTTTGAATACGTATAATGCGCGGTTTTCAGTAATAAATAGAAGACGAAAATCAAATTGCCAAAGGCATTCACCATGAGCGAATTCAAGCCGTCGTTTAAATCTTCTGCACAACCTAATAACACTTAAAACGAACATAGGAAAGTCAGTTAATTACGACAGTTTAATACTGCATCATTTATAAAAGTGTTTATCTAACTAAAACGAACATTACAAATGTTAAGACTGCATTATATGAAATAGAGTTAGTCGAAAAACGGTTCTGGAACGTTAATCGAACACGACATAAACGAAAACTCGATGAACTTTACGAAAATCTATGGATTTTGACTGATTCAAGCTTGAACTGAATGGTTTTTTTGTGTGTTTTTTGTGTATAATACAAGAAAAAGACAATTATTGTGCATGATTTACATGGACGATATACCGGCGTGCACATAGCTGCCATTCGTTTGGGTGATACCGCCGCCAACGACGACGACGCTGCCGCCGCCACCGCCGCCGCTACCGTCCAATGACGGACGGCTGGTGGGCCGCGTGGGGCCTGTTTGCACACTTTGTACGTGCCGTTGGGACAGTCTCCCAACTTCTTTAGCCCCCAGGGTGTCACCTGGAAAATTCAATGGGAATTATATCATCAATTATTCATATACAGTGGTACTAAAACTATACTTTCATGACATTTACATATTGTATTATTGTTTAACAAACACCAAAATGGTAAATTGGGTTATGCAGAGTTTGTAAGAAGTCTGCAGGGAATGGTAATTTATTTTTTTTTTGGAAAAATCGACTTTTCAATTTTTGATTTATAAACGAATTTTTAAGCGTTTGAATTTTTTTTAGTGTAAACACCGCAACTGACCATTTTTCCACTAAATTTGATTTTCACGCTTTCAAGATATTTTAAAATGAAACAAAATTGCTTCTGACAGAAGAAAATCTATTGATTTATTACTTACATTTGTCTTGTTCCATTATTTCGCAAATGTTTAAATCTTTTCTAGTATTAAATTTCAATAAACTGAAAAAAGCTCTCTTAAAACTAAGTAATATATATGAAAATTGTAAAATGTCTACGCTTCTAATGCCAATAAATTATATTTGAACTTATATTGTAATAAAAATTTTATATTGGAATAGTTTTATTCGAAAATCAATTCCATTCAAATGCTTTTGTTGTAATATTTTTCGTATTTAATGAAAACATAAAAATATCTTTTTATGTAAAGCTTCCTGATTATATTATTGTATCATGAATTCGTAGTTAATAACAATGAAATATATCGATTTAGTGATTTTGTCCATCGTTTGTTAAAAAAATAATATTTTGAAAAGCTGCTCTTAAATAAATATGAAAATATGGCAGTAAGTGGAAGCGAAAAAATGATAAATAAAGCGATCCCTGCAGAACAATGTCTGCAATTCGCCCTTAAACTCGACTATGGTACATTATTAAACTCATTACATTGGTTACAAGATGAAAATGTAAACTGTTTCTTGTATGGCTGGAACTTTCAGTATAAGTAAGTGCTGAGTACGGCCCTTGAGGGAGAAGAACTTGCTTAATAGTGATGAGGTGCATGCTCGAGTGATTTTTTTTCGTTTTTTGCCCTTTAAACCCACTTTGTATATTAAATTTCTTACTGCATTTCCTTTATATTTACACATTACAAGCATATTATTAAAAACCAAATCGATTGCGTATAATTACAAACACATGTAATTGATTATTTACATTATCGAGTGTTTTTTTTTGGTTTGAAAATTAAAGATTCATAAGGACGGTTTTATATTTTGTTTTCTTGGGGCGTATTTCATATAAAATTTACAATATTTCATAAAAAAAACATTTCTAGTTTCTGTATAACATATTTTTAGACATTCCCTTTTGGGAAAATTCACATTTACATAATTTTTGGGAGTGCTGGCATATACATACATGCATATAAAACAAGATTTCCATAATTAAATTATAATTGACGTTATCTCGACAATAATGTACAGTTAAATGAAAGTTTTCTTAATTTATTATGATAAAAATTGAATTTTTATGTGCTAATTTTTTAGAAATATAAGCAAAATTATTATTATACATATAAAACTCGTTCGATTTTATGGTCCACAATTTTTCTAAAAAATATTACAGCATAATGTGGAGGATATTACATCGGAAAGAAGAATAAATTATTTTAAACAAATAGTTATTTTTCAGGTTTAAGTCGACCTATTCATGTTCAAATGCATTTTATTCATAAATTTAATGCATAAACTTAATTAAAAGTTTTTTATTGTAATTTCAAAAGTTAAATTAAATTTTATTAAATGAATAATTATTGTTTGTCTTAGAAAAGTGTGGTGCAAATTGCAATTAAATGCTTTCATAATAATTAGAAATTAATTTAAATATGAAAATATCGTTTTTTTAATCATTTATCATTTATAATCAGACTCTTGAGAGCATACAAGAAAACACAATAATTAAAAACCGCTTTTCCCATCAATATAATTTTTTTATTTAATGATTTTCTTGACACCAATTTTACGAAATATTCTTTAAAAAAGTAAACACAACTTGAAACTCATAAATCATCATAATTGCCATTTATTTTGCGACACTCCTTTGTAAAATATTGTATAGTAAGTCAATTAATAAATCGAATATTGAACAGGAAATATCAATAACCTGCCGTGCACCTCACAACTTTCGAATAATTTATTTGTTTAGGGCCATTGTAATGATTGCCTACATATATATCTAATGTTTGAATAGGCACTATTATTACAATAAGTCAAGCGAAATGCATCTAAATTTATATATTGACATAATAAATTATTTATAAATTTTCTTCGTTCACACAAGAAAATAGCCTATGCTTGGAAAAGCTTATTATGTACGTAAATTAAAGCTGGGGTGTTATAAATGTGTGAAAAAATTATAATTCTTTTCAAGTACGTACTATATACAATATAATAAAGAGTTTGTATAACGATAAAAAGTTTACTAACTACTTGAAAGTTCTTTTTAAACATAAATAAACTGTATATAAAGAAAATACTTGTTTTTTTATACATTTAAACGTTAGATAAGTATAAATGTGTTTTCTGAAGAAACATTTCAGTGTATATAAAATTGTTTACAATGGACATGAAGGAATAATTTATACTTATAGTGAACTTTTTCGATTATTTTATGTTGAAATGAACATTTTCGAGCTTTACAGCAAAATAATTGTATACTTAAAATGTTGAGAGCTTTATTACTAAAAAAGCTCTCAGAATTGTTGATAAATATTCTATTTAGGGTGCATATACATTTTTAACGAAAAAAAATTAACAAAACATCCTTTTCAAACTTCCATCACGTTCTTTTTGTGCAAAAACTTATTATTAAAATTCTTAAGTGGATATTCTGAAAGCATTCCTCTCCGATAATAGAAAAACATCGACAACAAGTAACATTGCGTAAATGGATTTTGTATTTCGCGATTAGCGCGCCTAAGCCGGGCCTGATTTCAAAAAGGATCATTAATATCGAAAATGAAAAGTAGGATAGCATCAAAGTCAATTAAATGCAAATTAAATTTGATTCGATTCATTATAAACTTGTAGTTTTACGATTCAATTTGATTTAAATTTGAATCGATGATTTATTATTAAATTCTCTTTGATGAAACAAAGAAGGAAAATCTTTTATCGTAAATAAACACGGTGAAAAAAATTAAATGCGTTGGTGAAAAATCGTCAGTCTGGTAGTTAATTTGAATTTGTTTGGGGGTCAAAATGGACACTGAAATGGATTTTTGTCAATCATTAAAGCTTATAGTGTTTGTTTACTATTCGAATTTCAACAAAATCTGTCATTTTATATCCAATGGACACAGTCAATTATCCAGTTAATGAATATTCAAAATTTCATTAGAGGCGGTTGTGATATATGCATTTTAATACCATAAATTAAAAGTGAACAATAGATAAGAGCTTTATCGTGATTAAACTTTAAACTATTTAATTTAAATTGACTTTATTATATTTTTTTGTTGTCGTTTTTATGTTGTGTTGTGTTCTATTTTTTAAACACTGTTGCATAAATTTTAAACATTATGTAGATAATAATACACTTGTAGTTATTTTATAGGTAGATACGATGATATTCATATTTTATTTAATAATATTTTCCCACTTTTCCTACCGCAAGACTATTGATTTATATACTATTAAAAAAATCGAATAATTTCAGTTTTCACCTAAATTATTTATTTATTTTATATATATTACAATTACCATATAAATTTACAATAATAAACGGTTTTTGAAAATTGTTTTTCAATTACAAATGAAAAAAAAATGTATGTTTTATAGGAAAATCTTACCTTGCTTATAGAAATTAAAATTATACTAAAGAAATATTTAATTAAACATTTTTAATTAAAAGATTATAAGTAATAATCTCTCTATCAATATGTGTTACTAATAAAAACGCCTTATTTTCGCGAAAATGTTCGTATAAAGTGTTTGTTTTCTATGTGCGTTTAAGCGTCGCGATGCCGCAAAGTTAAACTGACGCTCGACGCTCAACTTTTCCAGCTTTCCCGCTGAGTAGAAAAGTTGCGTTGCATTTATATGCGCACACTCTCAATATATATCACTACTAAACAATAATTTAACGTTATTTCATTAAAATTTTGAAAAATTATACATATATGAAATTTAAAGAAATAAAACCTATTTTAGATTTTATATATAAAACAAAACTATTTTTGAAAAATAGATATTATAAAAACATGTAATAATACTTCTGTTAAACTTTATTTTCTTTATTTCTAATGAAAAAATTTTTGAAAAATTCATATTTTCCAAGAATTAAAAATTTAAATAGCGCTATCTATGATCAACGCAACAAAGTAAATTCGCGCCATCTACTACAAAATAACAGAAACCTGTAATACCCAAACATTATACAGCATGGTAGAGTTAACAAGTCCAGTTTTGTTCCGGTACTTTTCAACTCGAAAATAAATTAAGATTTAGTTTGTTTATATTGTATATTGTTATAAATTGTATTCCAAAGTTAAAGGCCATTATGGGTGCATTTTTGTCCCATCGATGGGATCCAATAACAACAAAAGTGTCGTCAGACGAAATAAACGAAAAACTAATATGTGGTTCAAGTTCTATGCAAGGTTATCGTACAACACAAGAAGTAAATTTCAACATAAATCCATTTATTGTTCAGCAAATATTACGTTTTAACAACATTTTTCAGGATGCACACAATTGTATACTCGATTTCGATGCAAACACATCACTGTTTGCTGTATACGATGGTCATGGCGGTCACGAAGTGGCCCAATACTGTTCCACAAACTTACCAGACTTTATAAAAAACACACAGGCTTACAAGGATGGCGACATGGAGAAGGCGTTAATTGAGGGCTTTCTCGGCTTCGATGCCACCATAAAAACCGATGAAGTTAAACAGATTTTAGTACAAATTAGTAAAGAGCGAAAAAGTGAAGAGGATGACAGCAGTGCTGATGAAGAGGAGAATCTAACGAATTTATATGAAGAGGCCCAAATGCCAATCGAAAAAGTTATAGAGAAATATCGTAATTCCGAACTCAGGCAAGCCGAAAAGAAACAACGCGAGGATATCCAGGCGGTCGCAAGTTCTTCAACGAGTTCCAGTTCGGAGGCGAGCAGTAGTAAAAGTAGTTTCACTGCTGAATGTTTACCAGATAGTAATGGTGGTAGTAGTAGTAGTGATGGTGTTAGTAGTTCTTGCATAGATGTTGATTCAACTGAAAAGCAAATTGAACGTACAGAATGTGTGGACAAAAACGAGAATTCAACACAATTAATAACATCTTCCACTACACCATCGAAAAATGAAGCAGAATCTTGTATTAAACAGAACAATTCCGTACAGAATGATGATGGTAACGGTGTAACCAGTTCTTCGTCACAAGAAAACGGCGAACTACCAAAAAAGGGTAAAGGCAAAGCCTTGATGAAGACGAAAGGAGTGGAAACTAACGATGAACTTAGTGCTGTATTAAACCAAAGAAAAGAAGAATTGAAAGAGAATATGCAGAATTTATATAAACAGTTTTTAGCATCTGTTGGTGATGACAATGAAGACGATGAAGAGGAAACGGATAGTTCAGAGGACAGTTCGGATGAAATTGACAAAGGAGAGGTGGACGGAGACGACGACGACGATGACGAAGAGGAGAAGGATGAAGATGAGGAAGAGGACGAGGAGGAGGAGGAGAAAGACGATGATGATGACGAAGAAGACGACAAGCCGCTGTATACAACCGAAACTGGACCTGGTTTTGAAAGTGGAAGTACTGCCGTTATGGCCGTATTGAAGAATAATCAATTGTTTGTCGCCAATACGGGTGATTCCAGATGTATTTTGTGTAGAAACGGTAATATTTTTAAAAACCAAACATTCTATGGTGTATTCGTGTCGATCTGAAAGTATTACAATTTTTCTTTTTATTATAACTTCCGTTTAAATTGTTAAATCGTTCTGAAATTTGGTACACATGTCCATCTAATTCTTAAAATATATTCTAAAAAATTTCAAATCGATACAACAATTTGTAGGAAAATCATAATAAAAAGAAAATTTCATATACTTTCATATCGCCGCGAATAGACTATACAGGGTGTCCCAGAATAACGTGGACATATTTTAAGAGGTTATTCCTGAGTACATTTTAAGAAAAAAAGTCCTATAAAATCTTGTCCAACATCTCTTCGTTTTTGGGATACAGGGTGTTAAAATTTTATGAAAAAATAAGGTTTTACTTAAATATTTCAGAAAATATTAGAGATATTAAAATGAAATTTTAGAGAAGAGTTTTATTTATTAAGGGGCACATTTGTACCAAATTTCAACGAAAACGGCCGCCCCCAACTATATTTTTTATTGGTGGGGGTGGAATCACACTCCGGGAACTTTTTATTTTGCATGTTAATATACTGTTTAAAAAATCTTATTTAATAGGAAATTTAATAAGGAAACTTTTGTGTCATCAATAAATCGAATTTCAAAAAACTGGTAATTTTTTTTAAAAACGACTCATTTAAACGAAAAATTTCAAGAGACACAAAAGTTTCCTTATTAAATTTCCTATTAAATAAGATTTTTTATACGGTATATTAGCAGGCATATCTCTAATATTTCCAAAAATATTTAAGTAAAATCTTATTTTTTCATAAAACTTTTAACACCCTGTATCTCAAAAACGAAGAGCTGTTGGCTAAAATTTAATAGAACTTTTTTTCTTAAAATGTACTCAGGAATAACCCTTTAAAATATGTCCACGTTATTCTGGAACACCCTGTATATGATTTTTATTAAAAATTTTTCCGGTGATAATAAAAACAATTTCAAGATATTTGATTTTTAATGGATCAATAAACGAGAAATTCTATAATAAAATTCCTTTTATTAAAACAAACAACAAAAATACTAAGCCAATATAGGCTAATAAATGTGTACAGCACTTGATGGATATATTTACAAATCATTATTAATCTTCGATATCGTGAATCTAAAATCCTTTTCGTTCAAGCTCTACGAG